>VZTV01093510.1:0-12196 GCA_013400875.1 Anhinga rufa
CAACCTAACCTTTCTATGATTCTATGATGACATAAAGTAATTACAGCCGATGTTTCAAATCTGTTCACAGCAAGGAGAGCATTTACTATTGATGACAAGGAAATCAAATTGGACCTTGGACACACTGATGGTAACAATGGCAAGGGACAGGTATTTCTGTGAGCTGCCCATTTAACATACAGAGACTTCCCACATCAGTATCAAAACTGACTCATTTTTCAATCCATGAGGTTGTCTTTGCTTAATATGCTTGATATTGATGAAATGGTTTCTTTTCATATCCACTTGCAGTACCTACAGGAATGGTATCAGGAATAAAACACACCAAGAGTACAGCTAAGGTAAGGTAACCTTGAATGTTATTGCCCTCTCAGAGTGAGAAATATCAGACAGCATCTTAAAAAGAATTTTTGTTAAAATATTAAACATGATCACAGCAGTACCGAAACTATGTTGAATGGAAATAAGCCACACTTTAAAAACAGCAGCACTATTGTATTTTTAAACAGAGGTTTATGTGACCTCTGTCTATGCTGTGCAAGAAAGGGCTGTTAGGATGGCAAGGATGGATTTTCAACAGCCTTCAGGCTGCTGTCCCTGCTACAGTTTGTGTCCATCATTCAGGAGTAAGAAATATTGAAAGGAATTAATAATGAAGTAGAGGGCTGTGGTTGCCCTTAAGCCTTCCAGGAAATGTACTCAGAGGCAGCATTTGCATTGAAGCTCTCAATGTATTTTGGATGTACTTCATGAAAGCTCTACTGGTCCATGCCAAAGTGACAGCAATGGCTCTGGAGCAGTCAGTCCCTGTGAAGGATGTCAGCAGGGCATAGTTCTGCATAGCAGAATGGTGTCTCTTCCAGGGACACCTAGATCTTCTCTGATTTCTGATGTTTTCCACTTCTAACAATGCCAGAAATTCCCTGAAAGACTTAGTTAAAGGGGTTTTAAATTTTATGGTTATTAAAAACCCCATGGCTCTTGCAAAGAATAAAGGAAGATCTGTGCATATCTGTGGTAATGCCACTGAAATCAGTGAAGTTGACCAATGTTTGTAGACCATGTTTTCCTTTTGTTTTGTAGTATCACCAATTAAAAATCCTGGGCTAAACTTAATGAATCTGTTTCTTAATTCTAGAAATACAAGACTTAATTGACTCAGGAGAAAATATCATGAAGAATCCTATTTTACAAGAGAATCTTTAATGCTTCTTTAATAAGCAAATTTATTGCAGCTCATGGTTTTTATTTCCTCACAAAAACCCCAGCAGAACAGATCTTCTCAATCAAATGCATTATTGGCCCTGCTCCACTTTCCCGTTAACTGCAAATAGTAAGCTAGTACTGAAAAATAAACTTGGTTTACTTTAAGTAGAAAGAGAACAGAAAATAAAACTAGCTGAAATCTTTCAGGTGCTGGAAAAGAAGGCTGCAAGGTTGAATTTTAATCTCAAATAAGTGATTTGAAGCACAGCTAGTGCATGTTCCTAAATCCTACAGTGCTTGCTGTGCAAAGGCTTTCTGCCCCTGGTTTAATGAATGTGACAGCTTCACTGATGGGCCCTCCTAGGTCTCTAGTGCTGTGCTTTGGATTTAGTGCTCCAAACAGTTTGAAGAAAAATACCATCCTACTAAAAGTGTTAATTATAAGGCTCTCAGAAGTTAATTGATTACAGCCTCCCATTCTTCATTATCTAAGGCATTTCACCTGTAGCTCTAACTGAAGTATTATGACTCTATCCAACAGATAGCTGCCTGTATCAAACTGTGGGCAAGCTCTGCATGTACCGAAAAGGAGGAATGTAATGCACTATAAAACTACCATGAGCAGCTTCTAACGTCTCAATGAGCTGAGGACAAACAGAGCCTGAAGGACACCAGTGTCCAGCTTGTGGAGATGAAGGAGGAGGCAAGTTCAAGAGTGCAGACTTTGAAAGGTGGCAATCAGCCAGACACAATCACTTCCCTATCAGCAGGGTTAAAGCTGTGAGGAAAGCAACCAGGGCATAAGGAAAATATGAAAACAACTTTATGCAGCATATTGTGGGTGGACATATCATGCTACATGCTGAAAAATAGTATTTCATTTATGAATATTGAAGAGACACATCTAACAAAGCTCTCTCAGACGTTGGGTGTATCAGCTTGGCTACGGTACAGGCATGAAATTCGGCTAAGGGACCTTTTCCATGAAGGAGTGCAGACAACAGACTCCTCCTATATAAAGTGTAAATGTATCTTAAAAGATGGCCTCTGTCCCATTGCTCTATTGACACTGCTGCAGCCACTGGAGGTGCCAGAGTAATAACCATATGGAAACAGGAGAGAAAGTAATCTGCCTGAACCACTTAACAAATATATGCTTGGACAGTTAAGCTTTATTTAGGGCTTTGAAGGCCTCAGATGAACATCCAAATCAAAGACAGCTAGTACAGGCAGAGGAGCAGAACGTTATTGACTCAGACAAACAGGGCTTGACAAGCAGGGAGCTGAATGCTGCAGCACCTGCGGTCTCAAAATGGGTTTTATCAAAATGCTACAAGATCGAATTCACCCCCGCAAAAGCAGCACAGGTGTACACAAAAGAGACGCATGCCTTTGGGATTAGCTGTTTGAATTAACACAGTGTTTTCCACTTTTGATGAGACCCAATATATTCAGGAAATAGAAATGATAACACTTCTTGCATCCTTACGAGTTTTAGTAAAGCCCACTGAAGTCAACTGAAAAGAAAAGGGGAGGAAGGTACCTCCATGGCATTTCCTATCCCACAAACTTCAACTTTCCTCAGCTCCAGCAGAGCTAGCAAAACACAGGCAATAGCAACATAGTCTGAACCACTGGGAATCTGTGGTTTTCTGGTTCTTATTATTTTTGTTATCCTGTGGCTGTTGATATCCATCCTTAAAAATAACATGGAGGTTTGCCTGATTACCAGTAGCCAAAATTCCATTGACCTAAAAAGGGGCAACTTCCAACCTGAGACAGAAAAACGACCAAAATATGAGGGGAAAAGACATAAATGTAGCAGACAAAAAGAAGAATGAACATGTCCTAATTTTAAGTTGCAGCTTTTACCATATCCACTACTCCTTCCTCCCAGTGTTTGTTGAGCAATGCAACTAAATAATGTATTTAAGTTTATAGAAATCTCTTCCTATGGCAAATAGAGTGGCAACTTTTCTATGCAAATTAACAGTGAACAATTTAAAAGATACTTTACCTGATATTTGCAATAGGAACATTCACAGGGAAAAATTAAGACAATTTTAAAAGAAAAAATGAGAAACTTGTGGTAGCCTGAGGGCAGGAGGAACTGACACAATGTTATTGCATGCTTTATGCCCATGCAATATTAATGCAATCACCATGACAACTGTGACATCCTCTGAAATTATGCATCTTTACAATTACAGAACATCTGAAGGAAAAACACATCTGCAGCTCACAGGAAGGCTACTGTTATCTAAAATCTATCTCCTCTTTTTTTAAGCATTCAAACATTTCTTCAACAACTCTTTCTTCTAAAGGCTATCATGATAAATTAGTTTCTAATTTGTGTCTTAGCAAAGCTTAGCCATGGCTCTCTTTGTTTTTTTCCATAGTGAAAAACAAATGTATGCTTTAAATTTACACAGTTGTTGTTCAAAGGCAACAAGTCATTAAATGAAAAAAAAACAAACACAAACAAACCAAAAAGTCTGCACAAAGCAGCTGACCAAAGTCGTATAAAAATTGAAAGGTTCAACGTGTCAAAACCAATCATGGCTACATCCACCAGCTGTTTTGCTTAACTAGGAGCTAAGGCAGGATGCATTGTGTACATTTCTATGGTATTAGTACAGTGTTTTCAGTGAACAAATAATCTGAATCACATTGAGAATAATATGGGAAACTATACAATCTGGGGGCCTGAATAGCAGCCATAAAGTAATTGCTCAGTAAAGTAATATAAAGGCCACCAGACACCATGTCATGACAATGTTATCCTTTTCATGATGTATTCAGAAAAATCAAAATGACATAAGCAGGCTCTACTAACGATGTCTCACTTCTAGCAAAATTCCTCATGTGGATTACATACACTACAGTCCTCTTCTTTTTATAGTCTCATTACAATTCCTTTCAGATTGAAACCAGGCTATGATTCAAATGCCCATTCCTCCACTCATTTCAATATGAAATGAAATAGGGTTTATTAGAAAGAAAATGAAGACTTATGAAACAAGAAATAGTGAAACAAAGTGCTAAGTGTCCTTCCCCCAGCAGAAACTGCTGTGGAGGTTCAAGGTAGCAGCTACTTACATTTATTGACCTGTTACTGAGGGAGGACACACTGGATGGTGTCAAAGGGATATCAGACTCATTTCGTGTAGTGGCTGAAAGTTCTCATCCAACAAAAATACATTAAAAGCGTTTAAGAGTTTCAGTGTCCCTGTTTATCTTCATAAAAAGCTGCAGATACAGAAGAAAATAGGACATCGAGAGGACTCCTTGATCCCTTAAAATCAAGCTCAAAAGTCCAAATCCTATCACTGGGTGAGAGACTAGTTTTAGACTTTTCTCTAGTATCTATCTTCACCATGTCCTGGTTGGACACACTCATGGATCTTCAACTATCTTCCCACCTGTTTAGCCATATAAACTACTCCAGCATAAACACGGCATATTCAGAACTTAGATTGAAATGTGCTGATGTCAGTCATAAGATATCCACTCTAATAATACATCGGCAGAAAAATTCTGCACTGGTTTATCTTCCTTACAGTCCCAGCAGATGGTGGGAGCATGGCTCTGATTGTCAGGGGATGCTCTGCCTCCAGAGCCCTTTCCAGGCAGAGGAGGAGAAGGGTGCTCTGGTGCCAGCAAGAAGAAGGTGGCTGGTCCTGACCAAAGCACTCAGCAATTAGAAAGCTAGGACACTGTTCTCAATCATGGACACAGCTACTAACAAAAATTATCCAGCATCCTTGCTGTTTTACCCAACTGATTTATTGGCTTCATCCTGTGCCTGTCTTGCAAATGAACTTAAAACCATATGAGACAGGCCTGTGCGACTATGTGATCCCAGTTAGGGGAATATAGAAAACACTGCCTTTCAGTTAATTCCTACTGTCATCAGGCTTACAGCAGATGTGAAATTGGCCCTGTGACACAAATTCTTGAACATAACTTAGGTCTTTTCCTGACAGTGGCTAACTAATGCAATTTTGTGTAAGAGATGCTAAGGAGAGAGGGGGAGCCTTGGAGATAGATGCTATATTGCTCAAAGCTCTGTATGCTTTGCCACAGTAGAACAGCACCATAGCATGGGTGATCAAATATGGTCTAAGTATAAAGACAGACAACAGTCTAACACTTTCTGATAAAAAATTATAAAACCAGCATAACTAATCAAGAAGTGTAGAACAGACCAAATGCTTCTCGCTACAACCCTCCCGACCAAAGATTATTAAAAAAAAAAGTCAAAGTAACCAAAATCTGAAAATCCTTAGGACACATTTTACCCTACATTTGGTTAAAATATTATATATGTGTATATGTTAAAAGAACGTGGAGAGGTTCTATAACCGCTTTTTTTTGAAAATACTACAGTCAGTCAAATATCAGACTTATACAAAGCTCAGTTCCAGTGATGACATGATTTTATTTATGACACTAACTTCTGTAATTATGCTGGCAGGAATCATTGAGCCACCCACTGTAATAAATATTAGACCATGTTGTTTCATAGCTGTTTCTTGGATATACATTTATGTACCTTCACTAAAATGAAACCACTCCTGAAGCAGAGGAGAACAAGCAGAAGGTACTTTTATGGCAAATTTCAGCCAAACCTGCTCAGACTGGTAGGACCATCTAAGGCAAACACTGATAAATCTTTACCTTTGTATGGAGCAAATCAGGCTACAGCCCCATCTGAAGGACTGAGAGATCGCAGCAGTCAACCCTCTCACTCACAGCTCCCCGGCAGAGCTCAAACCCCACTCCTGGAAGGCTGAAAAACACCAGGCATCAATCACTACACCATGCCTCTCCAACTTACAATTCACCCCAGAACTTCTATTATTATTTGGACTACCATAACACCAAGAAGCACCGTGAAGAACACTACTTTGAAAACATACAACAAGGTGCGCCATAACCTTGAATAATTTCTGTAGTCTCAGCCCAAAGCAAGAATCAAGAGATTACACACACAGTGGTGTAAAAGAGCAGTGAAAAAATATTGGTCAGCACACCTAGCAAGGATCCCAGCACACCAGTGGGCTAACTATTATAAATTAAGCCGATGGAACTGTGCTGATTTACTGAGAAAATATCCTGTTGAGTTTGTATTATACTAAACTGATGCTTCATATTCAATTATAAAAATCTTAAAGCAACACAAAAGCCTAGAGCAACAAAGTCGGCGCCCGCTGTGTACCAGCTGTCTGCAGTGACAGAGCTTGATGGATAGCCTTGGCCTCTGGGGGGTCTAGGCACTAAAGCAGTCCCTCAGCAACCAAAAATACTGCCTTCTTCATGCATTACAATCTTTGTTGCAAGAGTACTTTCCCACTGTGCCCATTTCCATCACTGGGAAATAATTATTGTATCAGGACTGATCCTGTTTTAATTTACTTCAGTGGGAGCAAAAACACCATGAGAAAGAAAATACAGGGCCGGAATTTTAATCCTAATGCATCTTTTAGGAAGACTGAAGCACAAACTCCCCATACCTTTCCAGCTTTGCCCTCTGGATGGGCAGAGCCTGGTACCCCAGCCCAGGGGTTTTCTCCAGGACTGTCATGGATCAAACTGCAGCATGTACAAGCACCAGGGCCGCACACAGCCCCACTCCCCGGAGCCCAGGCAGTGCTGCGATGTGCACATCATGTCTTCACAATGAAGATGCTGAAGAAGCAAATACATCCAGAAGGCAAAAATCCTTCCTTTCAGGGAAAAAAAAAAAAGCATGACAACAACCTGGTGTACAAGCAAGAGCTCACAGTTGGCTGGAGAGAGAGGTTGGACAGTTTCTTCAAGGACTCAGATTCACCCCTGGATTTGTGTTTTGGGGGCACAGAAAAAAAGTCTAGAATGCTATTTTTGTCTCCTGGATGGATTCAGTGAGTCCATTTCAGGACATTACTGTCATTAAATGCATCTGAAAGCAGCTGTAAGTAGGGGAAAAAAACAACGATAGTCATACACAGAATCACCCTGCCAGGACTATGGCAAGAGTAATTAATATATTAGAGAAGGTTGGAAGAAACTTATAATAAAGCCGAATTATGAAATAAGCAAGTCAGAAGAGATTTTTCTTTCTGCCTTCCACTGCTGAAGATGAGTTACTGAAACGTAAGTCCCAAAGAATGTTCCCTCCCCTCCTCAGTCCTCACTACTCCCTCCAAAAAAAAAGCAAAAAAAAAAAAAGGCTTCAAGTTTTCTGTGCAGAAAGAGTCTGAGATCAAAGGAGATGAAGTTAATAGAAGGGGGTCCAGCACAGAATAACACTCATAACTTGTCCATTTTATTTCTAGCCTCCCCTTCAGCTGTTTATCACTTTTCCCATCTGTTTCAAGAGAGGCTTTCTATGATTTTAGAAAATCAGACGTGCTAAAATCATGCTAAAAATATTTCAATTGCAAAATATGATGCTTCATAAAATACCAGAAGGCCAGAAATAATTCACAGGGAAGCTTTCAAAATGCTTCAAGAACACTTTTGTATAAAACTGCATTCTGAATCATAAAAACCCTAGAAGACAGAGGACTCCCCAAAGACATTTAAAGCTAACTAAAACTTTCTGTAGGTTAACATTTAGAAATTTGGAGAAAAAGGAGAAAAAACATTGAAGACATTTTAAAATATACTTTTCTAATACATAGAGATCCCTGAGCAGATGTTCACATATCCAGTTCATATCTTTTAGTTATAAATTTTCAGATAAAAGCGAGAAATTTCAGGTAGGTTTTTAAGAAACTTGCAACACGTGCTACTAGACCAAACACTATAAAACGGGGATGTTAGTATGTCACCACTTGTCTGCAGTGCCAGGTAAGATGACTCTGTGCTACTCTGATGCCATTGTAAAGTAAAGCATATTAACTGAAAACGCCTTGGAAGTTGACTTTGCATTTACCCTTGACTGGGAGCACACACATGGTTGATGCCATAGCTCAGCTGACAGTGGTAACTTAGCTAAGCTGCTCCACTGACTACATGTGGATGTGTGAACGGCCAGTTTCTGTTCTTTCTCAGCCAACTTCTTGACTCATTGTTATTTTGCAAAAATAGCCAGTACTTCAGTTTCTGACTAATTCACTAAATCATAATCTCTCTTATATTCTTTAACATGTTAATTCCTCCATGCCTTTGGAGAAAGCTGCATTTTTCTCCTGAAATGAAAATTGAAATCCAGAAGTAGATTTTAGCTATCAACAGTTGCACATATTTCGCAGCATCATTTCACAAAGCCAGAAAGAGATCCAGTGTTCCTTCTCCTGAAGCAGGGCAGTAAGGCAATATTACAAATGATCTTGTAAAACATGCTTCAGAGTGCTGTGTTTAAACTGCTCCAGAGCCAGCTCTGATAGATACAGCAAAACCAAGAAAATCATGTGCCAAGAAAGATTTTTGACAGGCAAGAAACCAAGAACTATTAAGCCCACTATAGATTGTATTATTTTTGACCATTTATTCATGACTCAGTGACAATGCTCTCTCCACTGCTTTTCTTTAACTGCATGTTATTTTAAATGACAACACATAGACAATATTGCACTGCAAGACTCAATATGATGACAGATTTTCAGCCAAATTCTTGGCTTCCAGGACCCAATAAATATGCAATTATTTAATGTAACCAGACCAAATTACCTGGCTGAGTAACCTGGCTTTCCATGTATCTAAAAGACCCACAATGATGAGCATGAAGTTTAAATGTGTAATTTTCATCCCTTGCTCCAATATACACCAGTAATTCTGCAGAGTTGTATGTACCTCCCCAGGAAGCAAGCTGTCAGCATCATGACCACATTTAAATAGTGATTCTAAGATCAAATTGGTTTAAACTAAAGAAAAATATAACAACTTACTAGCTTTCACTACCTGCCATTTGTGCATTAGCATCATGGAATGACTCCTCCCTTTCAGCCTTCCTAGGTGGGAAACTCCAAAATGTCCCACTCCAAACTTTCTACATGCAGCGTGTAACTGGTATTACAATACCAAGCAAATGTGTGGTGTCAAGAGACTTCTCAGTGTTTGTTTCTGGTAACTCTACTGCTGCTTGTGCTGTTATTCAGCTTCTGTAAATCATAATAAATGGTAACAATAACAGGATTGTCTGTGGATAATCATCTGTGAGAACTGCTGACAGGAGAAAAGACTTTCCATTATGTTAAATCCAGCTTGGAGGAGCCCAATAGAAGGGGCAGACCCATGGCCCTGGGGTGCTTTCAAAGCAACCTACCATGCTCTAGGCAACATCCTCCCTCAGGTTTCCAAAGCTCTGACATGCCCAAGCAGGGCCACCCAGCAGGGCCAACGGCAACCTGTTCTCCTCTTACAGCATCTCCATTTGTAGGAGACTGTCTCCATAATAAAAAGCCCGGAAAGTCAGAGAGAGTTGAATTCCACTCCCTAGTCCACTAGACTCTCCCTTCCATGAAACACAGGACGAAGGCAGAAAATATTTCCTCTATAACATCACTCGCGTTATGGAGATGGCTTGGTGTATTGCAAGAGCCTGTGTTGTCACAGGAGCATCGAAAGGAACAGTATGGATAGATCTACAGGACAACCTTTGCTGCCTGTAACTCTCCCACTCATCTTCAGTGCCATTTCTCTAACCTCCAGCAAAGCGAGCAGCTCCATATTCCACACTGTTTCTTTAAAGAATTTTTAGAATAGATCTTGTTCTACAGGTGTATGGAGTACTCAAAGCAGAAAGGAAGTCTGTCGTGAAGAATTACAGCAGATGAAAAAAAAAAGAGCTCAATTTCCTTTGTTACATCCATTGGTGCGGTTGTGCTGTTTTGCTTCTGCTATGTGTTTGTTGTTGCTGTGATTGGAGAAAGTAGAAAGAAAGCATTCACAAAAGCCTGAAATGTCAAAATTGGTAAGTATGCTAATTTTAGGGAACATCTGATTTAGAATACTCCAAAGAACATTTGATCTTTGCTTTTTCTCCCCTCACCCACAGACATAAGCAGCTGCAAACCTAGGTTTGAAAAAACAAGTAATCAGTTGCACAAAGAAAAAGATGGTAACTCTAGAAGTTACGTTGTGTCTCTTATTGATGATTGCCAGGCATGGTAAGTATTTGCCTAGAGTATTTACTTTTATTTTGTTAAAGTATAGATCCAGATTCATTAACATACCCTACCTGCTTTATACTACCCCAAAGATCAAAAGCAGCCATAAACTCTGCTGAAAAAAATCCATGATTATGCTTGCTTTGTATGGACAGAATGAAATAAACCAGCAAGAATATACCAGTTAGTGTATAAAAATCTGTCTCCACTGGTAATAGGCAATTTGCCTTCCTAAAAAGTTAAGCTTTAAATGGAAGATGTGTCTCTTGGCTACTGACATAATTTCCATCCTTCCTGTAACATTGTGATATGTCTTCAAAATTGCATATTCTGATAGTAGTTTGTGTTTTTCAAAGGTCAGTTATATTTCCAAATCTGTTGATAACTGAGCTTAAACACCAGGGGAATGATCCTTGTAATGGCTTTGTCTCTTCAGTGTCTATTTCTTTCTACTTCCTGAAGGAAATAAAATTTTGAGGAATATTTAAGTCCCTGGTCACATATATGAATGTTTCGTAAGTGACTTCTGTATTTATTTTCCTAAAAGAAAATGGATTCATCATCTCTGAATTACTCTGTTTATAAAGTGTTACATCCAAAGCATACAAAAGTCAATTCAAGTGTTCTAAATAATTAGTAGGATTAACATCAGGCCTTAAAGTTGTTTATTGGAGAACAAAAGTATCCCTGTATGCCTGGGTTTTTAGATTGAAAGCCTTGTTCATTATGAATAATAATTTGAACGTTATTTGTTGTACTTTCAACTCCAGATATGTGCCAAGGAAGGCCATTTCCTCATTTTTTCCTCACCTCCCTTACTGTTACACAATGCAGCCCAAAAATTTGGGCTTGGTTTGTTCAGCCTGGAGAAGAGGAGGCTGAGGGCAGACCTCATGTCGGTCTGCAGCTTCCTCACAAGGGGAGGAGGAGGAGCAGGCGCTGATCTCTTCTCTCTGGTGACCAACGACAGGACCCGAGGGAATGGCAGGAAGATGTGCCAGGGGAGGGGTAGGTTGGGTATTGGGAGAAGGTTCTTCCCCCAGAGGGTGGTGGAGCGCTGGAACAGGCTCCCCAGGGAGGCAGTCACAGCACCAAGCCTGGCGATATTCAAGAAGCACTTGGACAACGCCCTCAGAGACATGGTATGAATTTGGGGCTGTCCTGTGCAGGGACAGGAGCTGCACTTGATGATCCTTGTGGGTCCCTTCCAGCTCAGGACATTCTGTGATTCTATGACACTGTCAAGTGTCTTTACATACAGCAAACCTAGGTAGTACACACAAAATCTGTATGTTATTCAGCTATTTTCTTTATAGCTTGTAGCACTTTGCCTGAGTGTTAACGGCACTGTCTGTGTACTAGCTCAGCCAGATCAAAAAGATCAGTAGGTATAAGGGCTGTCTACTGGTTGTCTTTCCCTCTCTGCTAGATCATCTCTATTTTCACAGGAAAAGAAGATTAAATGTTCTCAAAACTCTGTCTGTGATTTGATATACTAATCTTTAAAAAAAATTGTAACAGATCATAGATCTCAGTCACAGTTAGCAATGCAATTTTGAGGTTGTTTAGCTAGAATCCTCCTTTACTGAAAGTCTTGCAACATTTTAAAAGGTTTTGGGTTTTTTTATTTTTCTTGAGATGCAAAAAAATAATTTTATTCCTCTCCCAACAGATAAGTGGTTTCATATTGCTTTCAAGACAGTGTTGCCTTTAGGAAAGAAACAGTCAGAAGACCACCAGCTTGTATTGTTCAAGCAACAGAAGTATGTTGTTGGGAACCCTTCTTGCTAGACTTTGGCTGTGATAACTATTTCATTATGTGATTTTGTCCTGGTTTCAGCTGGGATAGAGTTAATTTTCTTCGTGATAGCTAGTATGGGGCTGTGTTTTGG
>VZTV01093510.1:15257-28316 GCA_013400875.1 Anhinga rufa
GCAATGTTGAGACAAGTTTCTAGTCCCTTACACTGTGCAATCGAGTCCTGTGGTAGAGATACACACCAGTTTCAGAAGATTTGATTTCAGAAACCTCCAGCAGCAAACCTGTCCTTTCCCTTTTCTTCCCATGCCAACAGCATCTGTTCTGCCATATTACCTGCCATAAAATTCCTGACAGGAATTCTGTGCTATTTCACTGGATTTTTCTTCACCCCAGTCAGTTCTAAAACAATATTCCTTGAATCAAGGCAAGAGCAGAAGTTGCAGATCCTCAGGTTTGCTGTTTTGGCATCCCAGGGTACCAGAATCCACATCTCCATGGTAGCTTTCCTTGGATTTAGGAAATCTTAAGTATTCCATATTCTATAATTGCATGGACTTGCAACCCTTGAGGGCACTAAGACCATAGAAGTCCATCCTTCTGCCTCAAACATAAACAATTCATCCCCAGATCCTTTATGGTAAGGCAAAATGCAGAAACAGCCCAGAAGCATTGCTTGCTTCTGATTGCGCTTGCTTGGGGCAGGAGGAATCGCCAACACAGGCTGCGCACTGGGGACATATGGTATGGTTTGAAAGCAAGTAGCTGTTGGCACCTAGGAGATGGACATCACAAAACACATACCATCTAGTATGGAAGAAGACCCAACTACTATCCCACTCCCATCTTCCCCACCCTCCACACTCCATCTTCTTCCACAAGACCACTCCAAGCTCCTAAGACTGCTTTTCCTCTATCAGGACAGCCTGTCCATGACACAGATCCCAAAGACTGACCTCCTCAGGAGAAGGAAGATCAGCAGATTCTCCTGCAGTGCCCACTCCAGGTATTTTGCTACCAGGAAGAGCGGCAGATCACATAGTCTCAGTCCCAGATCTGGCTGAGAAGCAGCAAGACTCAGAGCAACACCCAGCAGAAGAGGATGTCTCCCCAAAGGATGATGTCGCTATCATGATTAATGATGGAGCAAATCCTTGCAACAGTACAAAGGAATCAATCCAAACCCTCCAGAGCAGGCAACAAGGAAAAAACAAGGATGGACCATTAGCATCAAGCCCTTCCCACAGCAGACCCAGACCAACACTCTCATCTCAAGTGCTGTTTCCCACAGTTACAGGAAAATTCATCTCTAAGTTACTACCAAAACACAGAGATCATCCAGACTGAACACAGGGCACTGCCATCCACTCTCTCTTCATGCTGAAAGATGTTCAGCAGTAGTTAGTAAGTCATCTCAGTAAAGGCCCTTCTCCTAGAAGTCTTTTTTTGGTATGTTCATCAAGATGAAGATTCTTACTAGAACTCTGTTTCTGAGGTCCCAGTATGCTAAGTACAGTTATGGACAACAGCGTGTGTTGTCACGCTAAGACAGTTCCTCATCACAAAAACATCTGAGAATTTAGCCTCACCTTTTCCCAGGCTGGCATATACATTTCAGTGTGGGTCATCCAGCAGCAGGTTGACTGTAAAAATGTTGCAAACAAGAGAAGGAACAACACAAAAGCAGATTGTCTCATGGACTGCATTCGAAGGAAGGTTATGGATACCAAGAAAAGAGCAGTTCCTTGACAATGTTTTCTAATCTGAGCCTCCAACCCCAGAAGACCCCATGGCAAGACAGAGGAATATCAGGTGTCCAGGAAGCAGCTGCCCTGGCAGGGGCCAAATAGGCTGCCACCAAGGCAGTTGGCAATCTCTTCCCAGTCTCCTCTCCACACACAGGCTGGCTGGATCCTTACCAAAACTGTAAAAATAAATCTTTAAAAACTGTTTGTTTCAATGTTTTGTTGGGAGCCTTTTCTGCTCCTACTCCTCTCCTAAACAGCAAACTTTTTGCCAAGAAGGCAGCCCTCATAGAAGGGTTGATACAGAAATCCAGGCTGCTAGACAGGAGAGATATTATGGAGGAACACTTTATCTCCACAGATAAAAGGCTGGCAGCAGTAAGGAGGAATGTCCAGAAGCCAGTTCTGGTTAACCTTAGGTATGCAATCTATATGGACCAAAATACACTGAAAGTGAAATACGGCATCACAAGCTTAGGTCACCAGCAGATGGTCATCTTTGAATTGATTCCTCACTGACCAGTGCAAGTGAAGAGTTTCTAAGATCCAGAGGGCAATGGCAAGGCTCTCTTCCAGAAGAATGAGCTCCCAGGAGACTGTACATCCCTTCAGCAGAAATAAGAGCACTGGGCATGGTAATTGTAGTCAGGTTGCTGACTGCTTCTATGCCAGTGGTAGACAGTGGCTGAGCATCTGTGCATAGACTCTTACATAGAATGAATAGCATAAGGTGTGTCTACATTAGATTTAGTTTTGATCAGGAATGTGCTTGCAAAGCAAATTTCCTAGTCATTCTCACTAGTTCCCACTGTGGATAAGTCCTGCAACATCTGAAATCTGAACCTACCACGTTCCAGCTGTTAAGGGGCACTTGGTCCAAAAGAGCGGATTACAGCTGGTTCAGAGTAAAAGCCCATGAAACACACAGAGCATGGGCATTGCATCCTCAGCAACAGGCACTTTACTTCAACAGATCTGCTTCTCTTGGTCTGCACTGCTTGCTAACGGGTATAGCCAAGGTGAGTGTGAAACAAGTGATCCACAAGCACAGGGAACACTAGAGACACATTCCAGAAGAAGCAACAGTTTGTGCTGCAGTTGAACCATGGCACAACCACTGTAGAGCACAGGAAGACAGAACAGTATGGTCGAAAGCAAGTCTGGAAGACCAGGGAGAAGGACTTAGATGCACTCCACAATGCCTGTTGAAGTTAGCATAGACACAACCTTCCTCAGCTACTTTCGGTACTCAAGGTGTGTTTGCAGTGTTCTGTTTTTCTCTAATGGATATAAAAAGCATGTCAGGCTGGAACAGGTCTGGCAATTTCAGTTTCAGCTACAAACTGGTTTTACTATCAGTTTTTATGAATCCTTGAAAAGAGGTTCAGTTTTACTTTAACAGGATTGCTGACAGATCATATTGTAAACAGTGTTAGTACCTAACATGTACTATTTTATAACTGCATTTGAGAAGCACGCAAATTGTGAAGAGAAGCTATGGAATGTATTTCCGAGAAGCTAATCCCACTCTGAATTCAGTTATTTTTTATAGCAGAGAAAACATGACAAAACAGACTAATCTAAGGTAAGGTTCAGGCAAACATGCTTTCTAAAAGAACATAAACATATATTTTCCAAGAAAAACGTTATATACCTACTTTCTAAGTAGTGTTTTACCCTGTCTCTTTGGAAGGTTTAGACTACCTATGCCTTTAAAGAAAGGCTCAGTAGCTTTCCAGGCCATAAGGATAATTAAGTACTATATAAATTGGCTGTATTCCATCACTGCAGCCCAGAGAAACAGATCTCAGAAATGCCTGAGGGATAATAGTGCAGTTTTGGAGACATCCTAGAGATTCAGGCTGAATACGATCATCTCATATTGACTTGTTCTGCCACAGGCTTCACGTGCAACTTATAGAGCAAGGCATTTATTATAATGAATTAAGTACACCAGGAAATGGTCTTTGAGAGATTCTGCTGAAGTCAGTTTTGGCCTTTGTTTTCAGTAATAGAGTAATACCCCATGTCATTTCCATTAGTGGAAAAGAACTTCCAGTTTGTTCTTACAGAAAATATCTGAAACACGAAACAGCATATTACAATGTGCAAAGGTTCTGTTCCACAGGTACAAGAACCATCCTCACCTGTACTGTACATGGTATTGTTTATATACTCATACATAATAAATAAAAAGCAATTGAATTCAGAATAAAAGTGGCATTTTAAAGTATATAGTAAAATTATTTAGGTTCATTAAAACATAGTATTAATACAGGAAGCCTTGTTGCTAGTTATTATATGATGCTATTGTTTATGACAGCATTTGGATCTAATTGCATCAGCCCGAACAGAGACCATCTTAAATGCCTGCCAGATACCAAATGTCTTACTAAAAAGTACAGCTGCGAAACCATTATGTGTCAGACAACATCCATTAAAAGTACTGCCATGTTTGAAGGTGATTGCTCACCTGACTTACTAGCCTGCATGGGGCTTTGTGGTCATCACAGGTAAGTCAGCATGATGTTAGCCGGTCATCCTCTAACCTTCGTGGAAGCAGAATTCAGTTGTGTGGGATAGACAATGTTGAACACTAAACTCCTATGTTGGCAGCAAAGCAATGAGCAGCACTGTCAGGTACGTTTTACTGTTGTATTTTAGTACCTGTAACTTTTGCTAGTGTCTTGAGAGAAATTCCCTAACTCTGCTGTTTTGTGGGGAATGAAGTGGTAAGTATTCTGATGTTTGTGTTTTTTTTCTAAAGAGGATTCATATCCCTCTCAAGACCAGGCTAATCTCTCAAGCTTATTTACTGCAGTAAAATCCTTTGCGATAGACTGGTAAATCATGATGTCATCTGCACATGCTGGAGACTCCTTTGGCTGCGACTCACTTTGTGGAATGACTTATGTGTCCTGACTAACTGTGGGGAATTGAACCTTACCTGTGTCTTATTTCCATGAAATACTATTCCAGATAGTTCACATCAAGCAATCATCTACAGAAACAAAGCCAAAAGGAATTTGCATCCTTGGTTACAGCAGGTAATTTGTCTACAAAATGAGGCAACTTCCAATTCAGGATGAGTTTGTTCACTTGAAATGGGAAAGATTTAGGAAGTCTGATTCTGGCAGTCCTCTAAATCCTCTTGTACCACCACTGCTTCATCCCTAATTCAGCATGGTTTCATACTTAGTACTCCACTGCTTTGGATCAGCTGTGACTACCACTATTAAACCAGCAGCCAGTCAGGAGTTCTCTTTTTCCATCAGCAGGGTAACAGTGACTGGCAACTGCACTTTAAGAAGTACTAACCCAAACAAAGTCATACGTGATATAGTTGAGAGTTGTGCACAAAGCACTTACAACACAGCAGCTGCTCAGAAACATAGGCCAAAACCTCCTTTGATCATACATACGGCATGGAGTTCAGGATTTGCACAGAAGACAGCCAGAGGCTGCGTGTATGTCCATATGATCATCATATGAAGACTGTTACAGAAGAGAGATCTACCCGTAAGGATTATAAATTGCTTTAAAAGGGCTTATTCTTTATCTTTCCATGTTGTGCAGATCTGACAGTCTCTTTCCATCTGCTTCCTCTCCAGAACATTAAAAATAGCATTCACAACAGCAATGTTGAAGTCTTATTTTTCAGCTATAACAAATCCCACAGCCACTGGCATCCCCAGCTGCTTCCTCTTCCCCAAGATCCACTCACTGCCTTTCCTGTTACCTCCCTCTGATAATAAAAATCCCCCTAAATCAATGCATTACTTGGCAAGTGCATTTATTGTAGCCATAGATAAATAACTAGAGGGGGAAAAAAACCCTGTAAGCAGAAAGGTACACTGGCTCACAGCTTCATTAAACTACTCAGCTTTCACCAAAGTCTGTTTCATGAGCTAATGGCCCAAGCTAGGCTACAGAGAGATTTCAGGCAGCCTACACTAAAAAGTAATTTGAAAAAGCACTCAAACCTTGAAGTGGAGTTCCGAAACAGGAAAAGAAAACATGCATGACATTTCTAAACTGTGGAGGAAACATTTAATCTTTGTGGTCCACAGTAATCATTGTATCATCAAGACCATAAGTATCTGTTTTTTCTTCTTAATATCTTTAGCACAGCTGGAGTGCTACAGAACATAGAAAAAGGAGCAACAACAAAGAAGAATAAAAAAACCCCACAGATGGAAAAATCCCCATTAAATATTTAAACCCATAATAAGGCAAGGAGAATAGAGCTGTAGAAGGGTGGTTATTCGAGGCATTTTCCATATATTGCATATGATTGTGGCTCTGGAAAAGAGGCAGAGTTACGATGGAACACTTTACAACAAAGACAGTATGATGTTTTTTCAAAGCATTACAAACTACCAAGGCCACAAAACTAACCACCTGCCTCTCGAGCTGAAGAGCCTCCAATGAGCATCAGCCAGCTGAGATCTAAAGCAAAGATCCATTGAGCAAAACTATTTAAATACCCCACAGAAGTACTGAGTTCTGTCATTTGGCTCTTACTCCTCCATTATCTACAGCCTTTGGCATTAGAAACAAATTCATCTTTGCAACTCAAAACACATTTTGATTATGCTGTTTCATGATTAGCGTGCTCCACGGCATGCTCTCCATGTTGTTCGACAGCAATAAAAAAAATAAAATCAAATTTTAAAGATTAATAAGTACAGGAAGGTAAATGATGGTAGCTTCTTACCATACTCTTTTGTCATCTGTCTTTCAAAGAACTCAGCGCAGAGGCAGAATGCAGCACCAATGGGCACCTACTTAGAATACAAATGAAGAGCTGTGCTGATACAATTATACCTTATTTTGGTATAATGAAAAGCTATAAATATCAATTCGTTGTGCTTAAAGAACAGAAGCCTGTATAGACACGTTGACTCCACTATTTTGCCTTCCAGAATACAGCTCATCAGAAAGATCTGCCTTAAAAGTCCAGCTAAAACCTCCTGGCCCATTGGCCACCTAAAAATATAGAAGTTCCCTAAGGAGTTAAAGAGAGTTAAAGCAAAGAAGAAAACCGATTTCCTAGGAATCTCTTTCTGAACCCAGTAGTCAAAGACTAATGGCTCTAGAGCAGAATTCTGATTGGCAATGAGGAAAATAAATGCTTTAGTAGTAACCCTTAGTCAAAATCAAATCAGGCAAGGGACAAATACCTTGCAAGGAAGCTGCATGCCTTCATTCAGAAATGTGTTCTGCTGTCCAGTTAAACTCCTGCAGTGCTGTTTCACGAGGAGATCAAGTGTGCCCTCAGCCAAGTTTGCAGATGACACTAAATTGGGCAGGAGTGTTGATCTGCTCCAGGGTAGGAAGGCTCTATAGAGGGATCTGGACAGGATGGATCGATGGGCCAAAGTCAACTGTATGAGGTTTAACAAGGCCAAGTGCCACGTCCTGCACTTGGGTCACAACAACCCCATGCAACACTACAGGCTTGGGGAAGAATGGCTGGAAGCTGCCTGGTGGAGAAGGACCTGGGAGTGTTGGTCGACAGCCGGTTGAACATGAGCCAGCAGTGTGCCCACGTGGCCAAGAAGGCCAACAGCATCCTGGCTTGTATCAGGAATGGTGTGGCCAGCAGGAGCAGGGCAATGATCATGCCCCTGTACTTGGCAGTGGTGAGGCCAGACCTCGAATCCTGTGTTCAGTTTTGGGCCCCTCACTCCAAGAAGGACATTGAGGTGCTGGAGCGTGTCCAGAGAAGGGCAACGAAGCTGGTGAAGGGTCTGGAGCATAAGTCTTGTAAGGAGCAGCTGAGGGAACTGGGATTGTTTAGCCTGGAGAAAAGAAGGCTGAGGGGAGACCTTATCACTCTCTGCAACTACCTGAAAGGAAATTGTAGCGAGGTGGAGGTTGGTCTCTTCTCCCAGGTAACAAGTGATAGGACAAGAGGAAATGGCCTCAGGTTGCACCAGGGGATGTTTAGATTTGATATTAGGGAAGATTTCTTCCCTGAAAGGGTTTTCAAGCACTGGAACAGGCTGCCCAGCGAAGTGGTGGAGTCGCCATCCCTGGAGGTATTTAAAAGACATGCAGATGTGGTGCTTAGGGACATGGTTTAGTGGTGGACTTGGCAGTGTTAGGTTAATGGTTGGACTCCATGATCTTAAAGGTCTTTTCCAACCTAAATGATTCTATTCTATTCATTGATGGCCTTTCCTCAATCTGCTACCTGCATTCTTCCAGAAAGAACACAGTATTCTGACTTCCGTCTCTTTCCCTGGTCTAATAACATCACAACTTAATGGAGGTTACCCATTAATTATTCTAGTCTGACCAGAAAGAAACAGCATGGAGGCAGAAAGGGGTTTTGGTATTTCAGCCTATGATATTTATTTTTCTGTCTTTCAATCTGCATTTTTTAAAATAAAGTGTATTATAAATTGTTTAGTAATCTACAAACCTCTCAAGTAGTATTTAATTTTTGGGAATGGAAAAATTTGAAGCTTGTTGAGATGATTAAAACAGTAACAGTTTTTTGGTAAAACACTCATTTCATATTCTTTCCCCATCCATTCGACCAAAAGGAAAATTTTTAAAAAAAGCTTTCCACTTTTAAACCCTTTTCACTTATAAATAGCTTTGCAACTCAAGATACACAAGGAGAAACGGAAACTGATGCAGGAAAGAATTACAAGAATGAAGGACTAAAAAAGCATGGGTTGTACAGAGGGTCTCATCAAGATGAATCCAACAAGCTCAACAAAGAAACAGCTAAAGGATGACTAGATTGGTCTTAATTGAGCTCTCTAAGTTTTCCCCGCTTACTGGCAATTAAAAAAATAATTGATATATTTATTTCAAATTGAATTAGTCATTGTAAACTATTATAAATAAGATGGTATCTCGAAAAAAGGTCTAAAAGGATGATTTTGTTACCATTCAAAGGTGAAGAGGAGGGGCATAGCTGTAGTCTCACACAACAATACAGCTGGCTAGGGTACTCCTTCAGGATACAGGCAAATGAGTCCAGCATCTGCTCTGGTTCAGAGCAGAGCTCTGAGAAAAGGTCTAACTCTGAGATCTTCTAATGAACTTATTTTACCTTGTACAAGATATGCATATTTTTTGCAAAAGAATGAATGGTTAGGATTGGTAACTGATACATACAGACTCAAGCCCTTGCAGAAATAAGTCAATATTATGTAAAGTGGAATCAATTTAACCAGACAAGGTAAAAATAACCATTTGAGAGTATTTACAGGCCCATTTGTCAGGGCACTTTTCTCAGATTTGAGCAAGCCAAATGTGTTTCAAATATCAGACTGAGTTTGAACCTTAGCATCCCAGTTGACAGCTGAATAGCCTTGCAGCTGGATTACAGAAAATATTATTGGTGCCATCATCCCTGCAGTTCTGTATATAGCATGACAGTAAGAAGTGCTATCTCCAAAAACCTGGCATAGATGTGCTTCATAAATGAGTTTCTGAAATGCTGACATAACGTGATCATATGTATAAGTGTTATTGGAAGAATGCAGGCCTTGGTTACCTAATCTGCATAATTTTAATTTTGCAAATTATTTCCTTAGTGATCATGTCTTCCTTACTTATTAGATATACAAGTTTGTGTTTCAAATAAACTGAACTACATTGCATTTGTCAAAGGCTAAGAAAACTTACTTATTACCACATGCCAGCTGATAGGCAATCACTTGACAAACTGTTTTAACTCACTTGAGATGCTGAACATTAAAGTGAGGCAAATTATCCCATTTCTAACAGAACTGCTTATTTCTTTCTGAAGTCCTATTGAAAGTGATGAAAGAGCTAACTCCTTTTAAAGCTTTCACTGAAAGTCAGCTTATATAAACAAGCCCTCTACAGCAGTCATTGCAGTTTGGCCTCAAAGGACCTTAACGCTTGTGCTCTGGTAGTTTAGGGTCCTGTATCTTCAATACTATTTTAATATTTCATTCCGCTTTGTCAAGGATGTCAACAGTCAATATACTGGATTAAACCGTTAGAGCTACCAGGAAGCACTATCAGTTCTTTGCCGCAGTTCCACAGAAAATACAAACGCTTCATTCTGCCTCCCTTACAGCCTATGGAAGCACTGTATTTCAGCCTTCCTGAGACGGCTCACACAGAGCACATGAGTGCTCCATTAATCTTCCTTTCACAGATTTACTGGGAGAGGGGAAGAAGTTAAATGAAATAGCTTGTCCCTATCTCTGCACTTGACTATTTTAAACACTACTGAATTCATTTAACAGCCTCAGGATTTATCTTTTAGATTATCTTTGAGAATCTACAACACTAAAAATTCTGCTTTGGAAGAAAAAAACTCATTCAAGACTAGCAAACTATTACTCTGCAGCTATATTAGCATTTTATTCTTTCTGGCATACCTTTTAACTACAGGAAGATAGATCAAGGGCTGAGAATCGGGATAGGACAAGGTGTTTCAAGATTAAGTGTACAATATACCAACAACTTTCTGCCAGCAGCACCCAAACACATAATCTCTTGTAAAATTGTATTAAACCCTGAGAGCATTCAAATACAAACTTAATAGACATCAGAAGAGCAGCTCCCTCCCTCCCCCTCCATCTCTATTCCCTCCTCTGGGGAGTGCTCCCTCTCTCCTCTCCAGAATCAGGGTGCCTCTTGCCTATTTGTTTTGGC
Source organism: Anhinga rufa (assembly GCA_013400875.1). NCBI lineage: Eukaryota > Metazoa > Chordata > Aves > Suliformes > Anhingidae > Anhinga > Anhinga rufa. Next base: position 25,482 of record VZTV01093510.1, read on the forward strand.
CAAGTAGCTCACAACCCTTTTCCTCAGTATTTTTAATATCAGGCTACCTGGGCCTTTAACATGCAAACATCTAAGAGCCCCACCTGGGAAAGGGGTAAATAACTGAGCAACTGCACACACCTCACTGTATCTCGTCACAATTAGAGCTCCAGACAACAAAAACATACAAGAACATAAAAAACAACTTTATGCCACATTGCTGTCCCAAAGTTGCTTTCTTCACATGTTGGACACAGCTGTGAAGTTCATTGTGGAGTATTTTCTTCAAAGCTTTCCCAAAATATCAGCCTCATATGCCCGACTGACTGCAAACATCTCGAAAGTGTTCTTTTTGCCTCAGTAGATGTTATAGTTTATGAATTTCCTCCATCCCTTAAACAGAGTCAGACGGCCAAAGACAGAGAATTTTTAAAGAACTTGCAAGTATAAAAACAAGGCAAACTAACGACATTTAAGCCAAACCAACATAACTTGGCTATGAAAGACACTGGCAGAATCTATAAGCTACAACTTCAGAATTTGATCAAATGTACTCAACTCTCCACGTGCAGTATCTAACAAATTAGACTCTTTTTACAGTAATATTTCTAGAAATACAAAGGATCAAACCCATATTTTTGTTAAAGATTTAAAATAGTAGAAAGTTCATCATTAGAAACTGGATGTGATGAACTATCCTTGCTGACTTACAGGTATCTTAAGACATAATACACAGGCAAAATCACATCTTGAACACAATTTCAAATACATTTGCTACAATAAAGTCACAACATAACGTGGATATGCTTTTTTTGGTTGTTGGTGTTCAGTTTTATATTCTAAATCATCCAGCTGATAACTTCTGATTTTTATTTATTCTAATAAATCCACCAACAATTTTTATTAAAGATACAGAAGTTTTGGCAATTTGCACCAACTGAACATTTAATATTATTCTCATTAGAAAATTATCTTTGTTTTAATAACAAAGCTCTTGAAAGTTAGACAAAGTATTTTAAGTTTGTGATTTATGGAATCAAAACAGGAATAGCTGCATCTGTGTTTTAATCTACAAAACAATCCTGGCATACAGGACAAGTATTAGCCTTTTTCAATCAAAACTATGTAACATCCTCAGGATGACTTAGTTTCACAGGATTTTTAGAATAGACTTTGTGGGGTTTTTATCACATTGTAAGAGAATCACTACACTGGAACAGATGAAGAGTGAGAATTTGTGACTATATCTCAACATATTTTTTTCAGAGTAAGACACTATGGTTCCTGAGGTAAATTGTTACACCTTTGAGCTTATGTGCAAAACTGATGCGTTATTCATTTGTTTTAATTTAGATGACTGCTGCTTCATTTTGACAAATGGCCAAACCCTTCAGGAAGTATCTTGGCAGCTATTTGAAATGTGTCTCCCACTCAGCCATTTGTACTGTACAGCCTCAAAGTGCGTTCTCATTCTGTAGAAACGAGGACTCCTATTTGTAAGAGGTATTTGAGATGTGCTCTGTGTCATACTGTAAGGACTTCTGATCAGACTGTGTATCACTCTGGAACCACAAGCTACATAACGGAAAAGCTTCACCTGCTCAAGCTCCTGGTTTCCTAGGCTTTTCTTCATGCTTTTCAACATAAACACATGCAGTTTTAAGTACACTTATTTATTCTCTAATCATCAGCATATTTGTACATTACTGCAATAATTATAATAATCATCATACATTACATACAGACATGTATGTTCTTTATCTGCAAAAGAAATTAAAGTTCAGCATAATCCACAGGATTCGAGGTACCTATTCCTTAGATGTCTACACAATAGCACAGCCCATGAGTGGGAAAGCACAGTCACAACACCTCTTCCCGAACTTCTCTATTAGTGGAAGGACAGAAAAGGAGGAAGAACAAAGAAGTTAGCAGGGAACAGCTAGTTCTGTGAAGCTGCAGTGATTTCTGCTGACAATGTACTTGGTCTTAAACATCTTTTGTTCCATTGTGATTAAAAACTAAGCCAAATTTCAGATAGCACATTCTGATCAGTACATCCTTGCATACATACATCTTTCTGCTGTAACAGCTGCTTGAAATTCCTTTCAGAATTGTGGCACTGCACTACAGTAATATAGTCCTACTATAAAACTATATTTCTACATTGTAGGCTCAACTCTTTCCCTTCCTAAAATCCAGAAGGGAGTATAACCAAAAATGGTACAGCATTACACTATCCTATATGAATCTCAACCCATTGACTGCAGTGTAAAAAATGTGAATTATGCCTAAGTACAAGGAATTTATTACTAAAATAAAACTACTCAATAACCCTGATCTCCACTGTCAGGTAACAGTCATAAAGCCTTCCCACTACCACAAAAAAGAAACCACATGCAGAGCAATCCAACCAGAAACTCCCTATCTGAAACCATGACCAACTTTGAAAAACACTGCTGCTAAATATGCTATAGGTAAAAAAAACCAACTGATAAATGCATTTTAACTCAGCCATTTTTAAATACAGCCTACCTTCATGGCTTGGAAACAACTGATTGAAATTCTGCTCCTAGCTTCCTCTATGTCAAGGCAGCGTCTTTGCAAGAACTCCAGAGACAGAGCTGGAAATTTTCTTGCACCTATGCAACTGAAATCTTAACATTCCTACAGGCACTACAGGCCTGATACAGCTCATGACTGGGAATTAACTTACTGTTCCAGTCTCATCTTCCTCATTCAGAGCCTCTGAGTACACTCTCTCACAGGCTATGAATTATTCTTGTTGCACCTTCCACACTTTTTTCCAAAATGAAGTAGTCAAGGATTTGAAGTTTTCAACCCTGGCATTACTCTTTG
>VZTV01093514.1:0-18085 GCA_013400875.1 Anhinga rufa
TACTTGGGAAAAGAGTGGTCATCCAAGCAGATTTCTTGTTTGAAAAGAATCACCCTGGTTCTTGGTGGAGCCCAAGAGAGGAGGGGGCAAATATCATAAAAAGAATGCAAAACAAAAGAGAACACACACTTAATGTTTGTGTATTAATCCATGTTTTATATTTGAATGACAGACAGACAGACAGAATGGTAGGGGTTGGAAGGAACCTTGAGAGATCATCTGAATATTGTCTAAGTCCCAAAGAAGATACAGTAGAAATGAGGAGCAGTGAAAAGACTGACAAAAAGTATAGAATAGTTTCTAGATGGGGAATGCTAAATAGGCTGAGGTTTTTTTTTAGCCTGGAAAAGGGACAACTGAGGGATGACATGGAAAAAAAATAATGCTATGAGTCACATGGAAAGGGGACAGGTAATTAGCATCTCTTCCAATGCAAGGTGGCAGATTCAAAAAAGAAACAAAATAATAAAGTTTTTCATGTAATTTTAGTTTAGCTCTGGAGCTCCATGATACAAGATACTGTTGAATCTATCTGAATTTTTAACAAATAACAACATAGTTATGGAAGAAAAGCCCAGTGAGGTTACTAAATATGTAGGTATCACAGCTGGATCAAGAAATTCTTCAGCAAGCTTGAAGGTTGAGAAAGAGGTTTTGGGAAGTGTCACTGTTCTTATGCTTCCCTTTCCTGTGCATCTGCTCTCTGCCCCAGTTAGAGACATCACAGTGGATTTGGTAGACCTTTTGACTTGACTCAGCATAAGCATTTTTAAGTCTTTAAATGTGAATGGTAATTTACTTAATTAAATCCATTGATACTGTTATAAAGAAAAAAAAACCCAAACACCAGAGACCAAATTCAGTAGAAAGATACTACTGCTAAAAAATAGTTCAAACCTCTTTCTCCTGCAGCAAATATGTAAGGGCCAGGCTCTGTTCATTACAGATTTTAAATAAATTCTATTATTTCAAAGTATTTTTTCAGAACTGGCCTTTCTAATATATCAGTCACATCAGTGCTGACTTTTTTGTTTGTTTTTTTTTTTGATTATCTCCTGAAAGGAAATGTTTTCAGGCTGTCTCAAGAAGTCCTGGTACATGGTAGAGGTATTTTCCTGAAGAGATGTATTTTCTCTTTCACTTGCCTGTAAATAAACACAGCTGTATGTGCTAATATTAACTCTCTGTAAGTAGCACGTTTTAATTTTGTCAGTTTGTTGTAGTCTCTTTCCTTATTCATGCATATGCAATTATGCAGTTAATGCATAAAGGTTTTTTAAAATGTTTTTCTCCCCAGATGGTAAAATTTTATATTGCAAGCATACAGGTTTGTGACACTAAGTTAAGGCATTGGGGTTTTTTTTTTACAGACAGAAACTTTTTGCAAATTTCTAATGTACTTTATGATTTTCTCTAAGCCTGTACAGCCATACATCCTTAGGCACACTTTGAGCAAAGGTGTGTTTTCTTCTTTCTTTTTTTTTTTAATGTCTAAAAAAAGCAAGTGAAATATCCATGAAATGTTTGGTAACCAAATTTACTTCCAAATATGTTTTAATCTTAAGACTTCATTATATGATAAAGCAGAAAAAAATTGCCTCTTAACTTTCTGCTTGAGATAAATGTGTTCAGTGTGGTGTGATTTAAAAACAAAACGAACAAACCAAAACAAACAAACAAAGGTATTGAAATAGATGGTATTTTCTGGTAGTTTTAGTCTCCCACATTTAGAGCGCAGCTTTACCATCTATATTTGGCTGTGTGGAGCTGAGCTGTTCTGTGATGAACTGTGGGGCTTGGGGGGTTGTTGTTTTCTTTTTCTTGTTTTAAAGGAGTTTTGGGAGGTTGCTTAGCAACTGAGTTGTGAAACTCAAAGTCAGTCTGTGCAGTTTTCTGGATGTTGGGAGAGCGTGTCAGGAAACGAGCACTTCAGTCGCGCCCCGTTGTTAGACTGCTTGGTATGCATCTGCTGCTGGTCACTGTCAGAGAGGGTGGTGGCTGGCTGGACCCTCGGTCCACGTGCAGTCATTCTTACCTTCTTTTTGTTCAGGCAAAGAGAATGAGTACCACAGAGAAAAATTAATGAATCTCCACCTGTTTCTTCTGCCTTTTGCATAAGGAGATAACTTAGCGTGTTGCTGATACTGTAGTGCAGTGACTGTTTGAAAAGAGTGTATTAGAGGCACTCACTATTAATCTTCAATGGGTAAAAAAAATTAAAATAACAGGAAAATGGTTTGTGAATTTGGGGAAATGAGGAATTATTTCCAAACATCAGTCTTCATTCATATTTCTGTACTAGTTCTGTGAAGTTCTTGCTGGTGTTCTTTCAACTGCATACTTCCTTTGTACTATGGAACAAACATGAATTGAATTGCATAAGTAGCTCTTAAAAAAATGGGGCTCAGGTGTCTCATATATGTATCTGGAGGAAAGATTATCATTCTTCAGATGTTTGCTGAACTGGGTGGGGTTTTCTGTTTGTTTGGGTTTGGGTTTTTTGTTGGTTGTTGTTGGTTTGTTGGTTTTTCTTGTTTTGTTTTGGTTTGGGTTTTTTACATTATCAGGGCCAGAATGTAATTTCCTTTTGTCAGAATGTATTGGTGTAGAATGTAGAATAGCTCAAGAAACTATTGCACATTCCCTGTAATATACTAATCTCTTTCCCTCTTCCGCTCCCCCACCTGATTTTGCTTTAGAGAATAAAATAATGGCTCACATTCCCCAAACTGAATTTCATAAAACATTCACTTTTTCAACTGGTATTTTCTGTCTGTTTTGAAGGCAGGCTTCTCATGTTAATGGGACATGGTTGCTTTTCCTCCTTTGTAGCATTTATTAGAATAGCAGAAGAAAAAAAATCTTGCCTCCACCTTCCTTGGGGTTTTTTTACATCTTAAAATACTAACTTTTTTAAGTATTCAAAAGTAGTATTTCCATTTTTGATGTTTTGGTGAATGAGACCTGCCTTCCATCCGCTTCTCAAGGTAGAAGTTTGAAACTTTTCACTTTACTTGTAGGCTTATACTTCATTTTGTGTGCTTTATTTTGTTTTAGAATATGCTTGCTTGTTAATGGTTTAGTAATGTTATTGCTTTCCCCCGTACCAGTGTTAGTTTATTGCATTTTTTGCAAGTATGGGAGATGCAGGGTGTTTGAGAAGAACAGAAATTTAAAAAATAAATAAAATCTACTTTGTTGGGGAACTGAGGTGATGGAATGAAGTGATGAAAATTAGTCCGGTGAAAGCTTTAAAAAAATAATCAATATATCAAGCTAAGCCTTTGAAAGAGTTCAGAGCTCTTTCATATGAACTAAAAACAAAAAAAAAAAGTAGTTTTTAGCTTAACTGCATACCAAGGAGTTACAAGACTAACTCTAGATGTCTTCTGCTTCATAAATACAGAAAGCTAAAAGAGCAGCCTTTGGAGCTGGTAATATGTTGTACAGAAGTCCCGGAAATATCTGTCTTGTTTCACTTGTAGCCTTTGGCATGGCAAAGTATTGGTATTGGAAAATTTGTGAAATCATGTCATTGCACAGCTTTGCTGTAGGATGCTGTCTTCCAGTGCTTTTAGTTTGATATTTTTTTTTCTGCCTTCCTTCTTACTGGAGACCACAGGAGGGGGAAAAGACTTTGAGGTTCTGCCAGAAGTCAAATAACATACTCTGCTAACCTCTAGCCATGTGCCATTTCTTAGCTGAGAGCTTCTCTGCACTCGGAAAGTTTACTTCTAAGAAGGCTGCTTTCTTGAAACTGACTTATGTAGAACAGCCTTGTATAAAGCCAGTGGCTTTGCATTTTGCAAAGAGTCGCTAGTCCGTCTGGAAGGGACTGCCTGCGGTGCGTGCACTTAGCTTTATAGCCCAAATATCCCGTGTTCTGTGGTGCTGCTGCTTAGCTCTCTGCTTTATGGACGGGACTGTTAAAAATACAAATGGGTCCTCATGTAGGGGCACAAGATTCAAGCTCACGCAACAAATACATGCAAAAGTTATTCCAGGCTCGGGCTCAAACCCAAATTTAACTGTCCAACTGAGATACTTACTGCTCAGTTTTCTCCAGGCTGACTCTAGGATGATTCAGCTATAACTGCTTTGAATGGGGGAAGTCTCACAGGTATTTTCTAACACTACAGAGTACATTAACTTGCCAAGTTGATGGCTGTGGCATTCCATCAAGCCTGTAGCGTTCCCTTTCCCCCCTCCGCTTTTGGCCGTGCTATGCAAGTGACAACAGGCAGACGACCAGTCTTAGGTCCTTCGAGGTCCATCATGGGAGGTGCATTTGGGCCATCTGTGAGGAAAGCAGGAATGTGGCCTTGCTGTGGTTTCAGGACTTCGTGGCTCAAAGAGTGTAACCTAAATATGCCCTTATTCTTCTTATTGCACCTTAGGAGAGACAGTGGTAATTTCTAGTGAGCAGGCTATTAAAGACAAAACAGTGGCACATGCAGCCCTATCTAGATAGAGGTGCAAGATGTCCATGACTCTGCAGCTTTGCAAGCAGCCTCTATGTGATTTTTGGAAAGGGGACATTATTTGGGAGCTGGAAGGGGCTTCTTGTACTTTCAAAACAGCAAGAAGGCAACAACTAGGCACAGTGTAAGATCATGCACCTTGGCATAGTGGTCCTTCTCTTCAGATAGTTCCCTTGCCTCTTCCTCTTTCACTGCATCAAGGCGAACCTTCTTGTCCTTCCAAGGCCATGTCTGCCTTTGGCATCTTCCCATTTTCTAACTTCCATTTCTGTCTTTAAAACCTACACACTGAGCAGCGCAGTTAATTTTCTTTGTTCATTAATAGTCTGTATGCATTATACAGCCGTGTTCAAAAATTGAAGATAGTTTTAATGACTGGGCCTGGCTCAATGGAGGTCTTATTTACTTGGTTTCACATTGAAAAGTTAGTTTCTGTCAGCTGGGCTGGAGCGGTAATTCCTGTGTGTGCTCTTACACAGACAAAACATAAGGGAAATTCTTGTTGTTCTGTTCCAGCTGAAACTGAAGCATACCAGTATGAACAGTTATTGCACATCAGGTGCACAGTGGTAATTTATTAATCTGCACTTTCTGACCCACGAGCCTAATTTAGCCTGGTTCATCTTTGCTTTTGAGAGCAGAGTCTTAACAGTTATGTCATTGTTTATAAATGTATTCTTGGAGACATTCATTTAAATCTTACGTGCTTTTAGCAGGTTTATTCAGGTTTCTGTGCTGCTCGAAGTCTACTCTTTCACTGGTCTTGATAACAGTATCCTTAACACAGGTACAAATTGTTTATTTGGGCCGCTGGTAATTTCTTGTTTTGGAACACTTGCTTTGGGTATCAGTAGAGATGTTTAAACTTAAGACTGTAGTTTAAGATGTACTTTGCATAAGTCAAAGCATTCTTTGACTCTGGTTCATAGGTATACTCCTAACTTAAATATGTACATGCGGGGAATATTAAGAATTTAATAAGGTCGTTTAAGATGTGTTCCCGCCACCAGTGCAACATTCAGAGTAGGCACAAACCATGTACATTTACAGGTTTTGGACATAATTCCTCACTCATATCTGAAAATGCTTTCCAATAAGTGAACAAAAGATTTTTAGTGGCTTGCTTCTTAATAGGCGAAAACCCTGATGTTAATTGTGTAAAATTCATTAAATTTGCACATAGGATTAGTTTGACCTCTTAGAGTTTTTTAGGATGCTGCTAAGGGATCACATGTGGTTCTCATTAAGAGAACAAAAAAGAGAACAGACCAGATTATTTTATCAATACGGTATGCTAAAAACAACGCCAACAAAACACAACCATTCAGTGTCATTCACCAAGGACAGCCAGAGCACAAATTGATTTTTCTTAATAGCTGAAGCTCAGGATGTTCTTGGTGGTATCACAATGAAAAAATAATTTGTGTATCTTCTTTTTGAAGCGATAAATTCTCTCCCTTTACCAGTGAAACTAACAGCAACATGATAGTCTGGCTTTGGTGGTGGTATTAAAACTTAAATCACCAGACCAGTAACTTTCCCTTTGGAGAAAATGCCTGCTGTAATGCAGGTTGAGCTGGTCTTACAGAATGGGCAAGTCAAGGGGCCTGTGCACATGGTAATTACTCCAAGAAGATCTCAGCAGCACCAAGTAGGCAAGCAGGTGCGCTGTTTGTATTTCTATGCGGGTGTTCCTGCGCTTCCAGGAACTCAGCAAGGATTACTTGGTAGTGTAGGCTTCATTATTATTTTTTTGTAAATGCTTTCCATTAAACGTAGGTCTGTTGGCCGTGATGTTCACTGATGTGCTGGTTTTGTATTACATGGTTAAAAAATGCTATGGACAAAGTTTAATAATTAAATCCATTATTAATGTCTCCTCAAGAAGACAAGAGGAAGGCTGTGCATGTTGATTAGTGCTACAGATGTGGGCTCTGAGAAAAAATAGATTAAAATATGAAGGCTGCCTTCTAAGCAAAATATACCCCAAAAAACCTCAGTCTTTAGAATACTGCAGAATTTGAAAGCTAATAACCAAAACAATGGGAGAGTTAATCTTTTAATCAGAATCACAGAAGGGTAGGGGTTGGAAGGGACCTCAAGAGATCATCTTGTCCAACCCCCCTGCGTGAGCAGGCACACCTAGAGCAGGGGGCACAGGACCGCGTCCAGGCGGGGTTTGAATGTCTCCAGGGAAGGAGACTCCACAGCCTCTCTGGGCAGCCTGGGCCACTGCTCTGGCACCCTCACAGGAAAGAAGTTTCTCCTCATATTTAAGTGGAACTTTTTGTGTTCCAACTTGTGCCCGTTGCCCCTTGTCCTGTCATTGGGCACCACTGAAAAGAGTCTAGTCCCATCCTCCTGACACCTACCCTTCAGATACTTATAAGCATTGATAAGATCCCCCCTCAGTCTTCTCTTCTCCAGGCTGAACAAACCCAGGTCTCTCAGCCTTTCCTCATAAGGGAGATGCTTCAGTCCCCGATCATCCTTGTGGCTCTCCTCTGGACTTGCTCCAGCAGCTCCCTGTCCTTCTTAAACTGGGGGGCCCAGAACTGGACACAGCACTCCACATGCGGCATCACCAGGGCAGAGTAGAGGGGCAGGATGACCTCCCTCGACCTGCTGGCCACGCTCCTTTTAATGCAGCCCAGGACACCATTGGCCTTCTTGGCCCCGAGGGCACAGTGCTGGCTCAGGGTCACTTGCTGTCCACCAACAATCAGCTGCTCATTGTATGTGTAGGTGTGATTTCCATAAGCTTTGTTGCCTCCATTAGTGACAATCATTTTCCAGATCTCTCTGCAGGTAAAATGTAGTCAGTACAAGGCCAGCTTGGCTTGGTTCATGAGCAACCTTCCAAGGATAAAAACCCCTATAGATAGCCCCCTAAGGATTATGTAGAGTTGACTGTATCAAGACTCAAACATCATAGAAGCTGCACTTCTTGGTGCATTTAGAAGATAAAATTGCAGGTCACATATCAGAAGAACCAGGCCACCAGAAGAAAGAATACTTTGCAGAGATTTGCCATTCTCCAGGAAAGGAGTAAGCTGGAAGTTGATAAGGAGGGAAAGATATTTTGTAAACCTAAAATATAGTTGTCAGTATGCCAGCCTGAAGAGCTGAGATTATGGAAGGCAAAGGCAGACTGCGAAACTCAGAATAGGAAGTTCCATAGACTCAGTCCCCAAGTACCAGCTGGCATTAGGACATGTTGGGCTTAATCACATTCTTCCCTGTGTTTATGCCAGAGCTAAAGGTGAAATTCCAGCCTCGATTGTATGTAAAATGTTGACTCCTCAGAAATGTTTTTAAAATTCAGAAATACAGTAGTTTGTGCAAAGGCTTTTTCAGTAACATCCTGTGTATTAGCTAGAATATGATGTTTAGGAAACCAGTTCAGTTTATCTGTTGGAAGCAAAAGCTGTATGTAATACTGATGTCTAGAAAGCAGGAGAATTCGGGGTTTAAATTCAACACTAGCAGGCTGATTTATTTTCTGCCAGCTAAAATAAAAAATTTAATAGGTGTTGCTGGGAGGTTTTTTTTAGAATAACATTTAAACAGAAGAATAGGGTGGTGTTTACCTATTACAGGTTTTCTTTTTCTTTTAATACAGGGGTCTTCCAACAATACTATTGGTAAGTTTAATCCTGTGAAAAGGTCTTCCTTCCAAGAATTTTAGGCTTTTTCAGCCTTTCCAAAGGCTCCAGAAACATACAGCATTACAGTAAGAGTGACTTTTTCTTTAAAGACCAGAAAAGTAGTAGGCAATTCATTTAATTAATAGATCACTTTGGAAATTGAAATGGAAACAGTCACACAAGTCATACGGATGATTCTCTTTTTGTTCTCAAGGCAGCGATGAATTTGCCTTTGGAAGAGTTGCCCTTGTAATCTTGCCAGCACTGGTTTCTTTACCCTGACGCTTAAGAGTGTGTCTTGAACTTTTTGGACAAAATACAGGCATTTGTAGGCAGCTTTCTAAATTGTAGAACTCCAGCCAAAATTATACATTAGCTTGATTCATGAGCCAAATCTTGTCATCAATTTTTAAAGATTGGGGCTGAGAGTAACCAATTTGAGTGAGTAGATTAGAAGTAGCTAACAGTCATTTAAACACTGTTTTGTTAGTTATTTAATAAAGTTATGTTCCAGTTTGACAAATGAGATTAGCTTGTGTTCATAAAGCAGCACTGGCTGAAAGATTTGAAATCTTTCAGACTCTTCTGAGAGCTTGGAGACTGCAAAACACAGAGCTTTTCTGAGACCTTTTACAAAAGTCTTGGTTTAGATATTCCTAAAATAGCTAACTACACTAAGATACCTATAGCAAAACTAATTCTTGAGAGAGATATTACAGGTTTTTATTTCATATACATTGATTGGCAGGTTGCATTTGAAATTTGTTAAGTGCTTATTGGGAGTTTGACCAAATATGCTTTGATTTTTATATTGTTAAATGTTTACTAAATAGTGTAAGTTGCTATATATTTATAGTGCTTGTTCTGGTAATAGTTTTGCAACATCTGTTTCCTAATGAGGAAAAATATGAGCAAAATAAACTACCTTTTTGGAAAACACTGAATTTCTGTTGACTAGGATAACCAAAACTTAATGTTATAAACATTAACACAATCAGTTTTGGTTTCATAATCAGTGACTTGTATCTGTCTTATTTATGCAACAAATGCAATATATTAATGTTACTGTTGTTAATCTCTAAGTGATGCACTTCTGGAAAAAGAGCAATTATTTAGGAGAAAATAGTTGTCATCTTTTTAAGTCATCTGACAGTGTCATTGAAAATTGGGGGTTTGAGAATGAGAATCTACAAAGGTTGTACATCAGAATTCTGTGGTACTTGCTCTACATAATGGTGTGTTGGCATCCTCATTTATATATAGAAATCTGAGTGGTTATAAATGGTGTCCTGTAGAAATGATGTTTAAGGGCCTCTGCAGACCTTAGTGGTTAGAGGAGGAAGAGGTTGTATGTTTAGTTTGTTTAAATTTTTCCCAGTGTTCTGGCAGAATTGAGGCCAAATGTGTGAGCTTTCCATGTTCTTTGCTCCTTGCTGTTTCCCTTGGAAGAGGAGGTAATTTGCTCCGTAATTCATTAATGTTGATCTTCTTTAAAATAAACAGTAATACAAGAGAAACTGAATTTTGGAAGTTAAGCCATGTGTTCCTGATAGAGTTGAAGCCATGTGTGTGAGCAGGGTACACAGGAGGTCTGTGACCACGTATTGCTGATTTCTCCAATAAATGCCAGGTTGGTTTGGATCAGATCTGCCATCCAAAATAAGCAAACCAATGACTATCTTAAATTCAGCATGACTTAACTATAAAAGGTGAATGAAACTTTAAAAAAATAATATTTGCAGAGCTCCAAACTGTGAGAGTCTCCAATTGATTTCATGTTACGTAGACCTAAGCTGCAGTCAGTGGTACTTAAAGCGGTAAAGGCAGAACAGAAATCAAAGCATCCCAGCACTACTGTAGGTAGCCAAAGCTAGCTGGAGCAAAACACAGTATGGGACGTGGAGCTTCTGAACCTGCCCGGTCTGATTTACATCTACAGAGAGGGAATATCTCCTGAAGGGTACGCTTCCTGATTCACCTACCGTGCAGTTCCTTTTTGGAAACAAATAGCTTATTGTTACTCTGGTCATATAATATTCTATGTGCTTAACCTGGGCATCTTCAAAGGCTTTTGAACATGGGCCTGTGAATTTAAAAGGACTGTTTAGTTCCGTTAACCTTTTTGTCTTAAAAAAATCCCTGGACTCTTAATGGCTAACAAAAGGTTTCCTCCTGCCAGTGACTTCAACTCTTCTCTAATTTTATATTCACATACCAGAATTGAAAATGAAATTACAAAGAAGTCTGACTACCCTATCCCCAATTACTTGTTCAGCATTAATGATAAGAAGTTGGCTAGGTTTGGAAGACTTTGTTTTCAGGATCTAATCCATAAATCTGCTGTAATGTGTCAAAATTAATAGTATGGAGTCTGGCACCTGTGTTTTCAGAGTTGTCTACTGTTCAGCCATGCCTACCTAAAATAATAATTTTTAAAAAGACACTTTTTTCCTCCCATACTGAAAATGCTGTTAGGCTAGAGCTTTGGGCAGTTAAATATATCTGTAGATCCTGTAAAATCTTCAGTCCCTTTAACTTTTTTGACTTGTGTTCTTTCAGTCACCTTGTATCTTCTGTAGAGTTTTGTGATGATCTAGTAGGGACACAGCAGCTCCTCCTGTCATTGTTTTGTTCTCCCTGATTATATTAGAAACATGTTTCTTCTGGGCCTTGTTCTTTCTAAGCAGTAATCCTTTCCTTCCCTGCCTGCACTTCTAAAGGTTGCAGGTGTCTTCTTCCCCTCTTCCTGGCAGGTCGAGTCTGTGATGATGTTTGCCTTTTACCTGTTACTCAGGGCAGACAGCCTTGACCTCTCCTCAGTCAGATGTGTTGAAATATTCTGCAATATTGACTGTTAGTGAGATTTAATTCAGTGGTTGTCTGTGAGCTGATATTTATTTCCACCTAGACAGTCAACCTCCAAGTACAGCATCATGAAGGAATGCTGGAAACTGTAGCATAAACTTTGAAGTGCAGTGAGGTTCCTGGCGCAGGCTGGCTATAAACTCTGTATCCACAGAGAAACAAAAAGCAGCAAGATGAACTTCTGAAAATTGTTTTAATGTATCTGGGCATGGTGTGTAGGGTGGGCATTGGGTCTTTGGTACCAGCTGTTTGACTTCACAGATCTGCTGTTGTTACACCAACCTGCTTGCTAATATAGACAAAGCATTATTTTAATGAAAAATAATTTTAATTATTTTAATGATCTCTGTGCTGATGTCACTAGCCTGCTATTAATATATATGCGTAGTAGTATGAACATTATTTTGATACCCTTAGATATATTTTTGTGTGGACATACCCTTAGATATGAGAGTCTTAACCATCTCTAGCTCTGTCCTGTTTAGTCACATACAGTTTATCATCTGGAGTGAGCATATAATATATTTGTTTCCATTAATATCCAGGTTGGAAGGGAAATGAACTAATTTGGGGGTTTTGGAGAAAAAAAAGAACGCTGTTCCAGATGCCTGGAGCTCCCACCCTTGCTACTGCTGTGACTTTCTTGTTCGGAGACAGATTTCCTCAAAGCTTGTTTATGAGAACACCAATTTATTTGGGTATCTATGGTAAAAAAAGAAACATCTTGTACTCATCCCACTCTCATTGTTGAAGTTCTGCACGCACAGGTCATCTTAAATCCTGCAAAGTGCATCACTTGAAATGTTCAGCATGTGATTTTTGGCTGTCAGGTCTGTTATGCAAATCACAGCTTGATTGCCTTCAAGACTGAGCTTTCTACTATGATCAGAACAACACTGAAATTTCTTGTTTTTGGAAAACTGAATTTCCTGTTGTGTCCGTCTGGCACATACGGCTGAGAATTCACTAGCATCACCAAAGCAATGGAGCCAGCCAAGAACAAACATTTGGCATGTTTTATGCTAGAAAAGACTCATTTCAAAATCAAAGCATGCATATGCACACACTCAAAATGAAGTGGTAAATGCTTAAAAGCTGGACCAGAATAAAAAAATATGTCAGTATTGCTGTTGTCACTTCTTCAGTAAAGGTTGCGTCAGCCATGTTTTTCCCAAGGCACAGTTTGTATGCTGGAAATTTTCTTTCCAGTGAAATGACTGAATAATAAGTGAGTCTTCTATTTTTCAAGGAAGCTGAAGTGCAGTAGGCCCATTATGTTCCTCATCGTAACTGAAATCTGTCATGGCTGCTTTCATCCATTTTATGAGTACTTGTGAGAGATCTCTCGGTTTCTTTTTGTTCTAAGCCTTTGACTGATCTGTCACTCTCTTTTTCTCGTGGGTTGAGCTCCCAACCCTGTGAGCATTTCTTGGTGGTGTTTTCACGCAGATTTGTGAAGAACAACTTGGGCAACAACTGGATGCCCAAGATTAAGGAGGGAGGTTTGCTTAGTCAGGGTGGACAGAAATTAAGTCTTCCTAATACAGCTTTTCAAAATAAGCCATATTAAAATTTCTTTGGCTTCTTATGGTATCATTCTTATTGATGCGCATTATCTCTTCAGGCTTTTAACTCTCATGCTTTAAGGTGAGTGGTAAGGAGCAAGCTTGGAGGGGAGGTTCATTAGTATATCACTAGTAAGAAAGTGTCTAAAAAGTCTCTGCTTATGCAAAATTAAAAAAAAAAATAATCTTTTCCAAAGACAAATCCTGGTAGCATGTAATCTGCTATGTGTTATGTGGATGCCTAATACTGTAGACCATAAAAGTAAACATAAGTAATTTGGGCTTAACACAGAGTTTATTACTGAGGGTGAGAGCAGTGTTTCTGGTAAAAATTGTCTTTTATAACAGGATCATGGGCTAACTCTCCATAGGCAAACACAGCTGCCAAACTTCTATGCAAGAACCTCAGACCTTTCATATTTATGTCATGATCACATATCTTATTTGAAAAAGTTTTTTTTTTCCTTGAATTTTAAAGATGTTACATAGCTGAGAACGTTTGTCAGAACATTTTTAATTAACAATTTTTTGGAAGAGTTTCAGACATCAAGATAAGCGTACAAAGAAAGTGCCAGATAAAATAAAAATGAAATACTGAACAGGATTAGTCATACTTTAAGCTTGTGCTGCTTGATTCTAGAAGTTTTTGGTTTAGTGCAAGTCCCATTGGAGTCATCAGAATAACTTTGTGTTTGAACTGGATTTCCTGTTTGTTCACATATTAAGTTATGTTTTAAGGAAAGTTTTCCTGGCTGCAACATACAGTGATAACAATATACAGAAAAATCACAGAATCACAGAAGGGTAGGGGTTGGAAGGGATCTCTGGAGACCATCTTGTCCAACCCCCCTGCGTGAGCAGGCACACCTAGAGCAGGGGGCACAGGACTGCATCCAGGAGGGGTTTGAATGTCTCCAGGGAAGAAGACCCCACAACCTCTCTGGGCAGCCTGTGCCACTGCTCTGGCACCCTCACAGGAAAGAAGTTTTTCCTCATATTTAAGTGGAACTTTTTGTGTTCCAACTTGTGCCCATTGCCCCTTGTCCTGTCATTGGGCACCACTGAAAAGAGTCCAGTCCCATCCTCCTGACACCCACCCTTCAGATATTTATAAGCATTGATAAGATCCCCCCTCAGTCTTCTCTTCTCCAGGCTGAACAAACCCAGGTCTCTCAGCCTTTCCTCATAAGGGAGATGCTTCAGTCCCCTGATCATCTTTGTGGCTCTCCTCTGGACTTGCTCCAACAGTTCCCTGTCCTTCTTCAACTGGGGGTCCCAGAACTGGACGCAGCACTCCAGATGTGGCCTCACCAGGGCAGAGTAGAGGGGCAGGATGACCTCCCTCGACCTGCTGGCCACACTCCTTTTAATGCAGCCCAGGACACCATTGGCCTTCTTGGCCCCAAGGGCACAGTGCTGGCTCAGGGTCACTTGCTGTCCACCAGCACTCCCAGGGCCTTCTCAGCAGAGCCGCTTTCCAGCAGGTCAGCCCCCAACCTGTACTGGTGCAAATGCAAAAAATGAAGATGTTAACCTAATTTTACTTTTCTAATTGGAGATAAAATGTCTGTCACTTGTGACTTGAGGAGGTAATGCAGAAAGTAACTTATTACCAACTTGCATTATGCACGCAAAATCCCCAATATTCTCATCTGGGAACCTCCCCACCAATTTTAAAACCATGCATACTTCTGTGGTCTTCATCAGAACAGTGAGAGCACTACAGCCATTAAAAAGATGTAGTAGGTGCCTTTCCTGGGAAATTTTCTCTTTTATGAACTGTAACAATAAGACCTGAAGACTTATTTTTGTTAAAATTATCTGTAAAAAAACAGAGACATACTAGTTGCCAGGCCAAGCTGATTCATCCAGTAATGTTGTCGTTTTGCTAGGGAGACTGTCATTCAGAATGGACCAGGAAGTGAAGCTTAGATAACTTGGCCTAATTATTTTGCATATGCAGTCTAATTTGATCAGTAGTTGATCTTCATTAATTGAAATAAACACACTAAGCTGATGTGTTTCACGGCTGTTTCTGAGCATGGGTATTATAAGGATTTAATCTTTAGTAATTTGATTTTTCTAGGTCAAATCCTTGTTTGGTGACCAGAGCTGCCTATCTTGATATCATTGTGATGCTGAGTACTCACCTGGGGAAGTTTCAAAAGCAAGGTAAGTCAAATGTACTGCCTCTGTGAATCGGATGGAATACCTGTGGGGAAATCTCGGAGCTCTGTGAATCCAGAGAAACAATAATATATTACTTGTACTTACGGTATCTACTGAATGCTGGAGTCCTTTAGCTGCTTTGTATAAAAGGGCCCTTTATTTTGCCTTCTGTAGAGCTAGTCCTGGGGATTGTTGATGAGAAGAATGAGGTACGGCTCCATGTCAAACATTGAAGCGATGATCTTGCACTATTCCTAATCCTAGAACTTACTGTAACAACAGAGATTCCCTCCAGTGTTCCAAAATATTTTTCTGATCCAAGGTTGTAAATACAAACAAAATCTAAACGCTGGAATACTGCTACTTTAATCTTTCCTGAAAGCCTCAGAGCTATTCCCTCATGAGACACCTGAAAGCGTTTCAGAGAAAGTGTTTTCTCATGTTTAGAAGTTTTATAAGAAACAGCTCTGAGAGCTTCTTTAGATTTCTTTTTTTATATTGATACTTTATCACTGTGAAGTTTTTGAAGGACCAGTCAGAACTATCAGTGGTTTTAATGATGCAGAGTGTTGTTTGCAACAACACAAAACATACAGCAAGCAATAAGGAAAACAAAGGTATAGAGGAAGGGTTACCCTTTCAAATATGACTGTGTATAGGCAACTTTCGGTCAGCTGTAACTAGCTTCCTGTGGGCCTGTTTTGTTCATTTCTTATGAACAAGTGAGTAATAAATTACCTTGTCAGTCCAGGAAGGCAATTAAAGAACAGTTCTTTCATTTCATTAAAACTCTTAATGACTAATTTTAACACTGCGTCATTGGAACTGTTCTTGATTTCAGATAGTCTTGTTTTGGGGGCTACTCTTCATTTTAAAATGAATTCCTTTTGCTTTTTTGCTTAGATCTTTGGTAGAAGTAGTTCAATTTGAATTCCATAATTGCTATTTGTGTGATTTCTTGGGAATGCGCAGTTCAAATTGGTGCTCAGTTTTGGGTAGCACTGGCAATACCACACCCCCATGAAGAGTGATAGTTGTCAGGAAAATGAGTTGGTGATGAACATGTCTGAAATTAACTTCTTCAGACAGGCTGATGCAGAATCTAGCCCTTGTAATACAAGCATAGAGATATAGAAATCTGTGACAGGTGGGTTCCTCTATACCAGAGGAAGATGTTTAGGGTGATCGGAGATTCTTGGAAGTGGGTCAGATCTTTCACGTCCTCTCTCATGGGTCCCAGATGTCAAGACGTACGGTTCAGTAAAGGAAATTTCCAGATGATGTTGCACTATAGTAGGTCTCATTCTGTTGGGTGCTGACCACTGTTCGTGGCTAGGTAAGGGCTGCATGCTTCATAGGGAGGAATGAACCACCTTATATAAAACAGTTTCAGTAGCATGCCTGTAGGGCTTTTTCCTGACTCCTTAATGTTTGTTTTGGGTGGGCTATATCTATCATCAATAATTCTTATGTTATGATATGTATTTACTTAGTTTTGTTATTTATACAAAATAAAGTTTCTTGAATCCTGATATGCCACTGGCCTTGGCGATTATCCTTTGCAATACATTAAAAAGTCTAGCTGCGTATTACATCTACAAAGTAAACAAAAACAACCCCCCCAAAAAACCCCTTCAACCATATTTGGGCTCATCACTCTGGTTCATTTGAGTACTCCTTTTTTAAAGCTAGATCCTCTTTGGAATATTAATTTTTACAGTTTTTTAAATCATGATCCTCTACCTCTATTTATCTCCTTTGTAGTATGAATCATCACAGTGTTTCTGTATGCTCTTCATATGAAGTTTTTTTCCTCTGCTTCTGATTTTCTTGTCACTCACCCTTCAACTTTGTATTTCTTTTATGCAGGAGCGGCCAGTATTCCATGTGAGGGCTCCTCATTTGCTTACTTAGTGGGCATTACATTTCCTTTATCAGGCTCTTTCCTAAATCAGTTATCTTTGGGTTTTCTGTCTGTTTTGGTTTTTAAGCAATTGCTGCACATTGCAAAGGCTTTTATTGATCTCTCCACACCAGGAAACTCCCCTCTTTTTTTTTTTAATGCCCCTGACTTGTGAATAGCCCTTTGAGCCTGAGGGATTGCACCATGCTGTGGTTGGATTACTGACTGTAGTGGATTCATTTATTTTTCAAAGCTCATGTGGACTGTTCCAAAGCTGGGTGCCGTAAGGTACAATTTCTGTAGAAGGAAAGCAATTATTTTTGCAGACTCTCTCTGCTCGGGGATAGTTCATTAGTATTGTCTTGCTTAAAAGTTTCATTCCCATATAGGCTTAAAATGATATATTGCAGGCAATATCTACAGAGAGTAGAAACTTAGACTGGAAATACAGTTTTGAAAACTTGAAGATACATTAGGGACAATTTTATATATCAGGCAGAAGCCCTTCTGAAATGAAGGAGTAATATGTTTATATTAAATAGAACCTGAGTGTCCCATGACACAGTAAGAGAAAGACTAAACTCAGCAGTTAAAAATGAATGTTTTGAGTCTCACGTTTAAATGTTCTGTAAGGAATAATTATTAACTGAAGCGTTATACTTTTTCTGAAATTAAATATCTTACTCATGTATGTGTATCTCGGGTTATGAGCCAACTTTTCTCTGTTTTAATCTTGATTTGTAAAGTTGTTTCAATGAATAAAGGGTGAAGGACAAATCCAAATAAAACTGTTTCTTGATGTGTTTATCTAAGAGGCCCCAGGAAGTGCTGTATATGAGTTCCAGGCCATGGGCTGAAACTGATTTTCATCAACAGAAAGGGGGAATGCAATGTAATGAGCCTGCAACTGGTTAAAATCAGACCACTTCTAATTGATTATGCCTGTCTAAAGGGGCTACAATTACAAAGAGATTTTCGGAGTACAACCCTGCCTAGGCCTTTCCTACATTACAATTATTTTCTGTAAGTGATTTGTTGTCTTCAATTAATAAAATCTGTCTCTTAAAGTGCAGGACAGCCCTTAGGGAATTTATTTCACAAATTCAAAACAATTTAAAATGTCGGATAAGGAAGGCAGGGAGTAATGGATACCAAAAGCATCTTGTCCAGCTAAAAATTTATTGCTGGCCAAATGATGATTATTTCTCTTAAAACAAACAAACAAACAAAACCCCTGTTGTTATTCTCATTTGCTGGTTTGGCTGAAATTGTTGCCTGATTCATGTCACTGGGAAAATACAGTTTTCTTTGCTTGAGTTGATATGCAAAATTTAGAACATTTTTTCCAGCTTCTGATGTGCCTGAAAGTCTTCTGATGTGCAGAGACAATACATAATGCCAAGACTATGTAAACTTATAACATTTTTTTCTTCAGTTACCAATTGCAGTTGGAAC
>VZTV01093542.1:0-10429 GCA_013400875.1 Anhinga rufa
CACCTCCTTCGACCTGCTGGCTACCATTCTTTTGACACAGCCCAGGATACAGTTGGTTTTCTGGGCTGCAAGTGCACATTGCCTGGTCATGTTGAGCTTCTCATCAAGCAACACCCCCATGTCCTCCTCCTCAGGGCTGCTCTCAATCCATTCTCTGCCCAGCCTGTATTTGTGCTTGGGACTGCCCCAACCCAGGCGCAGGACCTTGCACTTGGCTTGTTGAACTTCATGAGGTTCACACAGGTCCACCTCTCAAGCCTGTCAAGGTCCCTCTGGATGGCATCCCCTCCCGGGATGTGTTGTATACACTCAATAAGCCAGATGTTTCCGGATCCACTGCACAGCTGTGCCCAGACGATGCATTCTTTATGATTCTTTAGTCTTGTTTCCAAAACACTGTTGCCGTCTCCTCAGATACAATGCTGGATTGTGTCACTTCTTCCTCTATATATTGTCCCTTGTATGACTTTACTAATTCACTTGTGTGAGAGAATTATGACTATTTTCTGAAAGGTTAAAAAAATTCGCATCCTTATATGTCTAAAGAAAATCCTACAAACAAAGCCTCCGCCGTCTTTAACTCACCTGTAAACATCAGTATCAGTCTATGCATTTAGACACACTTAGCATTTGTGCCTCTGCCGTCTGGTGGCAAAGCACAGTAACAGCATGTCAGAGGGGGAGAAAATTCTTGTACTGGATTTATTTCTTTGAAAATTATGATCCCACACAAGTGAAACTGTTTAGAAAGTTTCAGTTTTTCAACAATTATTTTTAATATTACCAGTTATATATATATCCATAATGTGAAAAGCTTGTATTTTGTAGACACTTTGTGATAGTCATTGTTTGCTGCTGCTAGTTGTTGATCATGTATTATCTTGTGTTACGTTGTATTGAATGCTACACCATTGCATCATATGTTAATGTGGTGACAGCAAGACATAAGACACACTCTGTTCAAACGGCTGAGCGTGATTCTAGCTATAAGCTTGAGCAACAAGCTGTCCTAAGTGTTTCCAAATAAGGTTAAGCACTTTGATTTATCTCACCCAAATCTGCATGAGAAGTGAGTCCACCTGATCTCATCAGTCGAAGCTTCCTTCATGGTAAAAAAAAATGAGGACTTCTTGGGCACTGCTCATCTTTTCTTAGAATAGACATGTTCATACCCTAGGATCCACAGATCTTCATTGTTAACTAAAAAGAAGATCAGACAAGCAACGCAAGTGAAGCTGATTACTTCTGAGATCGCATACCCTTACATCCCAGAGAGCTGAAGTGTAAAAAGCAAAAACTCACACCTTGTGCTTCTAATTGGGGGACCCGAGTGACTGAATGTAAACATAACCCCATTACTCTCTCATGTATCCTGAAATATTGATTGTGTCAGGTATAGCCACGCTACCCTGTCAGGCTAAGGTAAGAAAGGTCTTCGACACACAATACATACCAAGGTAAATAAAAAGAATAATTCTTGCTTTTTGCGGGAGGGAATTCAGCAGTTACGCTGGTTAGTATGAAACTTGTGTTCTTCAGGTCTTAGAAATCAGTGGTGAAAGACCTGTTTCCATTTCCGGTTGTTTCTTTATGACAGAAGGCCAATCATTCTGTCATAACTACTGTTCAATTCTGCTAGAACAGCGGATTTCAACACGGGCAGAGTTGCTTGCTTTCCTAATTGGGAAATAACCTCAGTGTGCATTTCAGCAGTTCTTGTATGACCCAAGCAGAAGCTGCTGTGTAACCGCTTTTAAAGTCTTTCTGGTAAGGACTAGGTTACTTGCCAGATTTCCCTGTAGACCTCTGATCTCCCGATGTCTATACGCTCACATAAAAGTTCTATTGTTAACCTGATGCAAGCCTTTTTGGAGCTGCTTTTTATTTTTACAGTGCTGGGAGTTACCAAAACTGGAGTAAGACTATTCTGGGATTCCTTGACTGTAATATTCTAGCTCCACATTTTCCTGAAATGACGTTTTGCTAAATTTCAATTTTAAATATAAACTGATTTTGTCTGTGTTATTTCAGATCATTCAGAAAATGCCTGTAAGAAGCAGTCCAAAAACCAAGAAGCAGTCTAAAAACTAAGAGGCCTAAAGCCAGTCGCTGCGGACAGTACATTCTTTTTTTACACACACCTAATGGTTTCGGAGCCGAATTAGAGGAAAATTTTGTCTTTCACCAGCAACATGGAAAGAGGAGTCACTCAGGCTCCAGAACTCCTTTCAAACCAGATTTTTGTGGTAACAGTAGGTAATATCTTAAGAAGGGATCTGAAATGTTTTTGAACAGGTTGTAATCACTTGCCATGGCAGAGGAATGGCTGTGGTGATGGGAAGAGTCCATCCGTTTTTATGAGAAACACAGGAACATCAGGGAAGCAAACAGAAAAGCAAAGACAAGACAACAGGGGGAAAGAGATGCTGACAAAGACCGCAGTTGTTTGGATCTTTCTGATTTGTAGTTCAGGGAAAACAATTATCCATGCCTTCAAAATTTCTCCATGTTTCTTAATAAACACTAACAATGTTAGTGCGAGCTGTATTGTGTAATGGTGGTTTACTCTTTCCAAGCAATATTCAGAGGCTGCTCAGTGCTTCCCACTCATGCAGATCCAGTGCTCAAATGGTTGGTTTTTAGACTCTACTGTATTCCGCAGTGTAATTCCTTTTCCCTTAGAGTTACATCCCAAACATCTGAGCTCTCCCCAGGCAAAACTTCTAATTCACTCACCACATCACAAGGCTCACTGCATAATGCTGTCACTCTGTACTCTGGAGTCTGGTCCTCCTGACTTCTCTTTGAGGGTGCAGAGAAGGATGTTCTAATTGTCATCAGAAACTGCAATTATAATTGCAAAGCTATGTGAATAGTAAAAACCTCAAAAAGGTCTCATCTGTCCTGCAGTGGTGAAAAATCCATAGGTAGACTAAGGGGACCTAAAGCCCACAAAACAGGTAAAAGTACCAATGAAATCTACGGCTCTGAAGAAACCAAGGTTAGGTAAATTCCTTAACTGGAACTAAACATCCTTTGGATTTCAGATATTGCCCTACATGTTCCCATGCCCCAATCTGCCATTAGTCTGTAGGAAAGTAACTCCAGGTTTGCTTCAAGCCCAGCTTGTCTCAAAAGACTCTGCAGCGCTGCCACAATTTCCACATGGATGCCTTCACCTCGTTATTCCTCAGGGTATAGATGAGGGGGTTCATCAGCGGGGACAAGACAGTAGAGATCACATAGATGTGCTTGTCAGAGGGGAAGGTAGAAAAGGGCAGGAGGTAGATGAAGATGCAGGGTACAAAGAAGAGGGTGACGACCATCACATGTGATGCACAGGTAGAGAGTGCCTTCCAGTGCCCCTCGGTGAAGCGGACCCTGATTGTGACCAGGATGTAGGTGTAAGATGTGACCAGCATCAGGAAGCAAACCAGGGATATTAAGCCGCTGTTGGAAGCCATAAGCCACTCAGTGACATAGATGTCTGTGCAGGCAAGCCGAATGACAGGAGACACATCACAGAAGTAGTTTTCGACTGTGTTAGGGCCACAGAAGGGGAGCTGGACTGTGAGCAGCGTCTGGACAATGGAGTGGAGGAAGCCCCCTGCCCAGCAGGCAGACACCAGGACCCAGCACGCCTGCCGGCTCATGATGGCTGTGTAGTGCAGGGGCTTGCAGATGGCAGCATAGCGGTCGTATGCCATCACAGTCAGGAGGAACCTCTCTGATGCCCCAACAAAGTGCAGGAAAAATAGCTGGGCTACACAGTCTTCAAACGCAATGGTCTTCCTCTGGGAGAGCAGGTCCACCAGCATCCTGGGAGAGGTGACAGAGGCGCAGCAGATATCTATGAAGGACAAATTGCAGAGGAGAAAGTACATGGGTGAGGACAGCTTGGGGTCAGTCCAGACTGTCACAATGATGAGAAGGTTCCCGAGCAGAACCATGGCATAGGCAAGGAAGAAGAAGGTGAAGAAGAGGACTTGAAGCTCCCTTGTATCGGAAAGCCCCAGGAGGATGAATTCAGTCACCCGGGAGAAGTTTCCCAGTGTCATTGCTTCAGCTCAGGCTCCCGTAGCACAGGTGTGGTGGTGAAGTCATGGGCTGACCAGGAAGAGAAGGGGATGTGCTACAGCTCCAAGGTTCATGGATGATGAAAGCAGGATGCATTTACTGCTGTTCTGCCTGCTACAGAAAGCACAGCATCACATCATAAATTATGGCAAGCAGTGTTTGTGGAGAGCACTGTCCACCTCTCTTCTGCCTTCCCACTCCCTTTTCAGGTTTCTGGCCCCTCCACACGGGCCCTCACCCCTGAACTCACTCCGATCACTATTTCTCTGCATTGTAGTGCTCCCATTCTGTCAGGGAGGAATCACATCCTACTCCCACAGGACAAGAGCCACAAATGCTGGAAAAATGCTACACTGTCCTTTTACCTGCTGGGAATTTAAAGTGCCACAGTGGAAAGTGAATGCTTGCCATGCTCAAGCATCATGTCTATGATATATGGCTCAACCATGAGCTGTTCCATGTTCTAGACCTAACTGCATTCCTCTAAACTGACAAAAGGGCCCTCCAGTTAGCTTGTCCACTCTGAAACTAGAAATACGTGCATAGAAACCAGGTCTGGGAGATTCTTCACTGGTATTCCTCTCCATTGAGCTAGCAGCTCTTTAGTAGCTTGAGTGGTCTCTTAGGCCTGCTGTTGCAGAACATGCTCCCCTGAAGAAACTGTGTTTTCTAACATAGCAGAAGCTGCAAAACTCTGCACAGTTTCTCTACCTCTTTGTCGCTCAGAGTAATTTTTCAAGTTCTTCAGTAGACAAATAGAGTCACTATCTTGTGGAGGTTAAAATGTGACCAGCAGAGGAATGCTCATCTTCCTTTACAGTCACACCAGGAAATTCTTCAGCAGCTCATTTCTGCCTAGGAGTTTATAAGTCAGCAAGCAGGAGATTACTATTAAGACAGCAGTGTCTGCTTTTCATATATGCCTCTTGCCTTTTGCTAATACCTGAGCACTTTCCTCAGGTCCCACTCTATTCTCTACCACTTTCTGGTAGTTGTCAAGGACCACTTTTCTTTCCCATCAAACAGGTTGGCTTCACCCATATTTCAGAATATATGTCTGCAAATCACAGCACTAGTTTAGAAATGATCCCGCTTTTTCTTCTCTGCCTCTCCCAAGAGCTCAGTAGCCTTCCAGAGCTGGCAGAGCTGCAGAGAGGGCGAACTGTCTGTAGCGATCCGTGACGTACTAGACAGAGACCTGCAGAACAGGCATCGCAGTTTGAGCATAACAGCTCTGGCTGCCTGTATAGTCAATGAAGAGGAATAAACACCTTAAAGGCATGACTCGGTTTACCTTGTTTAGATCATTACACTACAGTGAGATGACATATCACAGAAGATAGTACATCTGTCCTTGAGTATAAATGGAGAGCAAATACCTGCCCCATGCTAGATGTCTATGATACAATCAACATTAAAAGAAGCTTCATGAAAAGGATCCAAATGACCAAAACACCACAGCAGTATTTCATTTTTTCTGTATATTTTCCAGCAGATTAGCAAGCATTTCTCTCTGCCTTTCACATAAACAAACACAACCACACACGTGTGCTTTAATATGCCATGGCTGATATGAAGAACATAAGCAAAGGAGAGGAAAAAATGGTTACTACTGTACCCAGTTACTAAATGTTGATACAACATGAACTTTCAAGTCTGAGCTCCACAGCATTCGTTGTCTGAAAACATTTAAAATCATTTACTCCAAATCTGTTTCAAGTTATTCATCCGACAGTTCCACTTTTCTTCCTCCTGCTTGTAATTGCCATATCCTTGCTCTTGTTGAAGTTTCTTGTTGCATAGAAATTTGTTTCAGGAGGTTTTCCAGCGATTTTTCTTTTCCTGACAGGTTACAGGCAAATTTTACTGTGAAGAGGTCAAAGTCCCATTTTCCATCTATCATTTAGACAGAAAGATCCAATGAGGCAACACCTCCAAGGCTTTCTGAACCGACCTCTGTATTTCCCGCATCTTCCTTCTCCCTGAAGTCATCCCATCCCAGCGCAATGTATAAGTAGTCCTGTAACATTCTGGGTACTAAATATAGGCAAATGATAGTTTTCTGCTAGTGGAGTAGGACCCGTGAGAACTGTGTCGTTATCAAACTCCAAGCAGCTACCCAAGGGCCTTATTAAACAGTTTTGATGGCTGGGTCCCTTGGTGTGCAAGAGCACACCAATTTGCTCTGTGCGTGGAGTCCCGGAGGCTGATAAAGAGAGGATAAGATACCATACACTTCTAAGCACTCTTGATGCCCTTTGTATGAAAAAATCAACTCTCCAGTAATAAAAATATAAATGTAGGGTTGTACTGCCAATCCTCGCGCTGAGACAGTGTCAGGCACCAGGAAATGTTGCTTGAGATCAAAGAAGCTGCAGAGCTAGGCCAGGTGGGAAACTGCAGTCACCCAAAGATAGACTGGATCAATGCCTCATCAGGATGAGATATAAAGATGAACTAATATAAATGTTCATTTCCCAAGACAAAGGAAGGTCTGGGCAGACCAAACGTATCAGCAGTGATATGCCACTGAGAACTATGGCTCGAGTTCAAATCAGGTTGAATTGATTGTTCTGCCCATGATGTTAATTGATAAAAGTTCCCTCTGTCTTCACCTCAACCCACAAGCTTTTTTATCTCATTTTCTCCCCCTGTCCTGTTGAGGAGGGTGGGTGAGAGAGGGGCTGGGTGGGTGTCCAGCAGCTAGCCAAGGTAAACCAAACACATGGCATGAACTTTAAAAACTGGCAACTAGCCTCTGAAAGCATGCAATCTAGAACAAGAAAAAATGTGGTTACTGATTTTTATGGCCATTTCTTCTACATCTTCAGGAGGTGAAGGTAGTAGCCTCTTCCAATGAGGAAGAACCTGGAAATCTAGAAAGGAAATCTTGGTGACTACATACATGGTTTTAAGCCCTAACCGCAGGGAAGATAAACCTTCCTCTTCTGTCAGTCATTGCTACCTCTTTCTCTTCCTATTATGTCTGGAAATATGGGGAAATTATAAAAATTCTTTGTCTGAGTAGTGAAGTTTTATTTCTAGTTTTACTGCCATCATAAAGTAACAAGGACGTTTTGCTGTATTTCCTCTCCCTGTGTCACTAGTTACCGTGAGGCAAATGAGGGAGTTGTCAACTATTTTAAGGACATTCTGTTCCTCTGCTTGCCTTCCCAAAATATTAGTGCCAATAGAAGTTTTTAGAAAATTCATGCCTTGACTGCAGTCAGTCAATTTGCAGTAGAAGAGCATTGCCCAGAGTCATGAGATTCCATGTTTCCGTACAGGAAATGGCTGAGGAAAATGTCAACCAAACAATAACGTTCTTATTAAGAAGATGAGGAATGTTTTCCGTGTTCAACGAGGAACTTGGTTGTATTTCAGTATGGAGAATTATTTAATTCTCATGTTTCCACTGAGATACCTATCCCTTAGATAATACTAGTGTAATAGCTCCAGAGTACTGGCCAAAACATGAAATTTCATCCAGTGTCCAAATAAAGCTATAAAAACTATCCTGATAATTCCACTGGGCTGTGGATCAGTCAGTGTCTATGGTCTTTAACTGTGCTTGGATTGCTGCCCTCATAGATCGATCATAAAGGTCAACTATGACATAAACTCAAGGTCTCAGAAAGGTGTTAGACAGCAGGGCTCCTTTAAATGACATTGATCCAAGCAAGAATAGCCATAATTTTAGGTTTACAGTACAGGAGGTTGTTTTGGACCTGGACATTAATTTGCATATCTTACATTTGTTGTCACTGGACAGCTTAGATTATGAGTGTGTGAGGAACCAGGGGCAGGAGGGAGAACGAACCAGAAGTAGATAGCACATTCACCAGAAAGTACCAAATGCATAAAAACATTCAGACTCACCATTGTAGGAAAGCTTTTAGCTATTAGCCCGGTGAGCTTTTGAATCATCGTACTGACATTGAGCTGTAATAACAGAAATTATTATTACTGGAAATTGCACTGGCAGAGGAAGGAAAGAAGATTTCCCTCCTCTTATCAGCATCAGCGAATGACCAAACTTGCACCTAGTACCAGCTTTTTAATAGCTAATTCATGGATTCAGCCTATGACAATGTAGTATTCATAACAAGGCATTTACCACAAGCAGAAAGAGAACGACAGTGGACTGATTGCTTCCAGCAGCAGGCAGCAATCAATTTTGTAAACACCTTGGGCCACTATTTCCCAGCTGAATGGGCCACAGAGTAGCTGCAGGTTGTCTGACTGAAAGTTCACACTCCAGCTAAGAGGATGCTCTGCCTGGAAAACATTTTTAATACTTACGTATTGGTCTTTATTTATTTGCTGGTGTTTCAGTACAATCTGTCATGCAGAGACCTAACATAACCTCCTACTTCTCTCATAGTACTATTTTACCATTAAATGAGTCCCATCTGCCCAAAGGCTGCTGACTTTCCTCAGCAGCCTGCCCAGTTGTAGACACCTCATGTTAGCACATCAAACTATGCTAGATAAATGCTGCCAATGCTGTGCCCTACTGAAAGGATTCATTACTTTTGGAAGCTGGGTACCACCATTCCTCCTTTGTGCAGAAATGTAAGGACATTGCTACTCTCTAAAGCTTTTAGGAGCTAATAGGAAAGAACAACCTCTCAAAATACTTGGTTATTTCTCCTAATGCCTGGAGAAGCCTGGACGAATACCCAAGATACAGCTATGAGGTGCCTGAAGGTAAATGCCACAATACCACCCCAGTGCTCAGGTTTGGTAGCGGACAACAACAGTCCTTTTGACTGACAGTTTCCAAAGAAGATGAGTTACATAAAACCTTGCATTTCTGTCAGCCCTATTCTGAACAGCTGTGCTAAAACCAGAGCAACGTTACTGAAAAGTCTCTCCTGAACATTTCTCTTTTCATCCCCATCATCTTTCAAACATGCACTGTGTTGTTTCATTTCTTCTCACTCTTCACTTTTCTGCTCCACAACGTTTTCATGTCATTTTTCACCTCTTCATTTTGGAGGATGTAGATCAAGGGATTGAGCACAGGCGTGATGGTGGTGTAGAACACAAAGACCAGCTTGTCTGCTGACAAGGTGGTGGAAGGGCACATAGGGATGAAAATGCACAGCCCAAAGAACAGAACTACAACAGTGATGAGGGAAGTGCAGGTATGGAGTGCTTTGAGACACCCCTCAGAAGAGCCTGTCCTCAGAGAAACCAAATTAACAGCATAGCACACAAGAAGAACAACAAACCAGCTCAGGGAAATCACACCACTATTGGCAGCCACAATGACACCAGTGATGTAGGTGTCAGTGCAGGTCAGCTTCAGTAAAGGGTGAACATCACAGAAATAGTGGTCAGTCTCATTGGGCCAACAAAACGGTAGCTGAATGGCCAGCAGGGTCTGCGCCACTGAGTGTACAACACCTCCCACCCAAGCAGCTGCCACCAGCCAGCCACAGACATGCTTGTTCACAGTGTTTGTGTAATGAAGTGGCTTGCATACAGCAATGCAATGATCATAGGCCATCACTGTGAGAAGGAAGATCTCAGTGCACCCAAAGAAATGGCCCACAAACAGTTGAGCTATACAGCCCACGAAAGAGATGGTCTTCTCAACAAGAAGGTCATAAATGAGTTTCAGAGCTGTGACAGGAGAGTAACTGATGTCTACAAAAGATGAGTAGCTCAGGAAGAAGTACATGGGACAGTTCAGCTGTTCACTTGTCTTTATAGTAATGATAAATAATAAAGGTTTCCAAGAATAATAGTGGCATAGAAGGCTAAGAATAATGAGAAGTGCACTTTTGCCACTGTCTTACCTTATGTCAGTCCACAGAGGATGAACTCCGTCACACTGGTTTTTGTTCTCCATAGACACCACGTAGACGGGACATGAGCACAGAAGAGACTCCAGCTATGGCATTAGACATGGGACATTATCAGTACACAAACATACTGACCACTGGTATGTTAAATATCAAGCATATTTCCTTTGCTGTCTTTTTGGGACAGTTTCCATTTGAAAGCAATGCTTCCCTCAAAGAATAACAGGTGATATCCAAATCAGAATGTGTTATATAATAACAAGCTCAGATTATTTATTTGAGGAGTGTGGTAGAAATAATACCCTCAAGAATCCTAGTTCTCACCTTTGCCTCTTTTAAAAAAGAAGACTAATTACCAAGTCCCCTCAAGAACTACTTTTACCCTACAGTGTTGATTTGGAAATAAAAGTTGACCAAAAGAGATGGTGCATCTATAATTCAAGTCTCAACACTTTGATCATGGCCTGAGGAAGGTCCTTGCACAAGCAGTGATTGTACTTTCCTCTTCAGTCCTCTAAAGGATCACAGAATCACAGAAT
>VZTV01093543.1:0-21931 GCA_013400875.1 Anhinga rufa
AAGAGGAAAGAGAAAAAAAAAGTATTTCAGACCTTACAATTTATAAAGCTGCTATGCTTTAGTAATAATTAAATAACACAATAACACAAATAACAATAAGAAATTTCATATGCCACATCATCCTGTAATAACTGATCAAAGTTTTTGGTACTATTTCAGCCTTTGCCTGCAAGTGGCTAAATATGTATGATTCTCTGTAACTTCACTTTTTGTGTGTATTATTATGACATTATCTGTCTTTCATTAATCTTTAAGGTAGTATTTAATTATTGTTTTATCTCTATCAATATAACATAAAAGAAATATTCAATTTTCTCTAATAAGAATGAAAATAAAAATAAATTTCTAAGCCATCTCATTTTGAAAAGTAATTTTTAAAGCAATGAGACTATAATTTTGAATTATATAAAATATCATTTCATGTTTTAGAGCACATAATAGTGAAGGGTCATTTGTTTAGTAAATTCAACTCAGTTTTCCAGTGCAGCTCATAGTTTGTTTGTCCTGACTTTACTAGCTCCATCTTTGTTGTAGTGCAATATGAAAATACATGAACACCTGATACTTCTTACAGCCATTTGTATTTCTGAGCTGTGATGTTCCTTTCTCCTCTGGTCTAACCTGTGATGGGTTAGTTGCCTTCCAAGAACCAGCCTCAGTTCAAATTCCTGACTGCGCTGGTGCTGCCTACCAGGCACCCCTCTGTGGGGTCTTTTTCCATGGGGGATGCTCTGCCATAGCCTTCTTTCTCCCCACCCTCCCCCCCCAGCCTGAACCACAAAATAGGGCGGTGGGGCTCTGACTATGCTGCCAGAGCACCATACAGCCAATGCCTCAGGTGCTCTGCAAATATCTGCGAACTCTCATTTCAGAGGTGATAATATAACATGAGAAATTAACATCACAGATATTTTGTAAATGGGTAAACTAAGGACATGAAGGCTAAGTCGCTCTCCAAGGGCCATGCATATGACGAGCCAGAAATAACAATAAAATAAATTATGCTTAATAAAGTCTCTGAAATAGAATCACATCAAGTAGATTTTACTTCTCCCACTACTCAGTAGTCTTTAACAGATCCTTTATTGGCATAAATTAGTGACTTTCCTGAAACCATGGAAGCTTTCCCAGTTTCCAGAAAGAGAAAACTGCCCTGTTCATTTTCTGATTTGCCTTTTCTCTCCTTCCCAAAGGAAACGAACCCCAAAACTTTTTCATGTGTGGGATCCATGAGGATACAGCAATAAGCTTGGTTGGTACTGAAATTCAGAGTAGGGCAACGATCTGCTTTACAAGATTTCAGGCAAAACCTGTTGGTTTTAACAAACACACCTTGGTGGTTTTTTTTTTACTTCAGTCTGCTGTTGAGATAGGAAAATGCGGGTAACCCAACCTCTCTTTCTACACTTCCCTCATGCAATTGGTAAGGTCTCAGAGATGCCAATGATATATGAAATGACTGAGCACCATTCCATCTGAAACGATGTAGCTGTCCCCTCTTGTTGCTCACCTTTGTCATGCGCAGTGT
Organism: Anhinga rufa; assembly: GCA_013400875.1. Taxonomy (NCBI): domain Eukaryota; kingdom Metazoa; phylum Chordata; class Aves; order Suliformes; family Anhingidae; genus Anhinga; species Anhinga rufa. Next base: position 1,529 of record VZTV01093543.1, read on the forward strand.
GAAATATCTAATGGATAAGCAGCGACTCAAAGGGCCCTTAGCAGTGGCTAGGCTGTTCAATCAGTTTGACTGGAAATATTGAGCCACAGTTAGGTCAGAGCCTGAGAGCAGAGGTACATGACAATAAACTTGGTATGAGAGGAGACTGAGCAAAACAAAACAGATGATAAAGGCATGATTTGCTTGCTGTTAGTGATGCCTCTGTAACATCATAGGCTATCTCTAAGCTATATTTTCCACTGCATTGCCGGCTTGCAAAACTTTTAATGGAACAAGTTTTTCTGGCAGAAGAACACTGATTTTTATCTTTAATGAGCAGCCTCTCTATCATTTAGCTTCAGGAAACAGCTTCCTGGTTGTAAACTGCTTGAGAGTGCTGACAGCCAGTCAACTTCAAAAGCAGCCAGGAGAAACTTTCTTGTTAACTCTGGGAAGGAATTAAAAAATGCTGAAAAGTGCAGATGATGTTGTTATGGAGCAGGAGGACTCTGCTTCCCGACATGGAGAAATGACAAGTTGGGATATCAATGACATCAAACTTCCCCAGGTATGTGTCTGTGTCTTAGAAATTTATCCAGTTCTGACCAGTCTTCTCCACTTCACCACTGATCTTAAATGCTCTCTCAGTCATCTATGCCTCATTGCCTTTTTTCTCTTTGCCACCTTGAGGTATGGGACAGTGTTTTGCTGAAAAGCTGAAAATATTGAGCAAAATATTGAAGTTTCCATGCGTTTTTCCTTAAAAGTATTATTGACAGAGCTGTAGATACACAAAAAATAGTGATAGTGCAGATGTGTTGCCTTTCTAGTCCACTGGTGGATAAGGTGCAGAGAAAGAAGGGAAAAAAAAATCTTCTATTACTGATCAATTAGAGATGTGCAGGGCTTGTTTTTTGCCCTGGGTAGTGCTTTATGAGAAGTGAGCACAGCACCCATGACTGCCTTGCAGCTCTGGGTGCTCAGCCTCGCTGCAGATTGGGCTCCAGGCAAGCGGGCTGGGTTTCCACACAGAGGCGATGATCCTTTCACAAGTACCTAGGAAAAGCTTGTTTCATGTGGACAGAGATTTGCTGAGAGGCAGAACAGTGATCTTTCCGTCCCTCAGTCCTTTTCTAGTACTCTTATCTCTCATCCGTGCTCTCCACTGAAAGCCCACAGCACCCCACACCCTAGCGTCTTCTCCCTGTCTTTCATCTTAACATACTTGTGCCAGATTCCTCTTCCTGGGATCCTTCACCAATCAGCTCTGCCTTTCACCTCACAACCCAGTCTTCTTACCTGATCCCAGTCTCTTCCCTAGTGTGTAACTGGTGTTCACCCAAAGCCTCCATGTCCCAGGCTGCCTCCTTCCCTGCCCTCCACCCCAAGGTCACCTTCACCTGCATTTCAGCCTGGAGACTTCCTCCACACCCTTCTCTATCCTATCCTATCCGATGACTCCTGGGGGAGCACAGGAGGTTTTTTCTTCTCTGTTGATGTTCTTGCTGCTGTAATGGTTCTTGGTGGTTGGGATCAACAATTTCAAGGAAAATCCTACTAAGTTTTTGTACCCCTACAATGACTTTTTCCCTCAAAACCATCAGCGGGTATGTTAGGTGCTTTACAGCTTACTGCATTTTACTGTGTTAACTGTAACCCACTGAGGTGATGTGGGGCTGGTCCTTTGTCTTATGTTGCATTGAGTTTTATTTTTATTGTTCCTTTACAGTGTTGTCTTTGGGGCTTTTTTTGCTTAGTCCATTGCAGTGACAAAAAAAATGTGACTAAGATGTTACTTGTCTTGGACTTCAGAAAAATGACCGTGGAAGTCTTTCATGGCACTTAGGCCAAAATGAACCAAAGTCCAGAACTAAAGACCTACAAATGCGGGTATAGTCTCAGCCTGATTCAGTATTTTCCCTTTTTCCAGTGAGTTGAGCCAAATTAAGCTAAATGACTCAGTGTAATGCTGCTGTGAATAGCCTGAAAGGCAAAGCATGACCTCTGCCATGAAAGCTAACAGAAGTTAGTCAAGTGGTGACTGCTGCCTGCAAGTAAAGTATCTGCTATCTTATGTCAGGCACCCCACCTTCCTCTCCCGGAGATCCTGCACTGAGCTGGATCCATGGGTGGACAAGAACAACCTCCTGGCCAGGCTTTCCTGATGCTTTGGGGCTTGCGGGGAGCCACAGGGAGCTGTATTTTTTCTGCCTTCTCTCCACTGCTCCCTCCTGCCAACCAGCATCACCTGCCAGTGATTCACCCAGGCTAGAGGACATCCAGCAGAGGACCAGGTCTGTTGGGCTCTTGCACAAGCTCTTCTGTTCCCCAGCCTAAAATGTGGCTTGCTTTGGTCTCTCCACAGGACGTAAGACAGATAGATTGGTTTCAAGAATGGCCAGATTCCTATGTAAAACATATCTATAGCTCAGAGGATAAAAATGCTCAGAGGCACCACAGCAGCTGGGCAATGAGAAACACCAACAACCACAACTCTCGCATCTTAAAAAAGTCGTGCCTCGGGGTGGTGGTCTGCGGCAATGACTGCTCGACCTTGGATGGGAGGAAGATCTACCTAAGACCAGCCATATGTGATAAAGCTAGGCAAAAACAACAGCGTGAGTATGAACATGGCTGCTCATTATATGGCAGTTCAGAAGTGAACACAACGTAAAAGAAATCAATGTAGAGGATACCCTTTGGATCATCCAACCTTCCCGCTGCCATTCCTTATATTGAAATGCAACTCTTGATTTTGGAACAATGCATTTTACTTTTCTTACTGTTGGGGAAGGAGTTGTTTGCTTGTTTGTTTTCTTTTTTTTTTTCTTTTTTAATCTCTCTTTCTGATGGTTAGAGATTGATTCCCAGCATTCTCAGGCCCATGAGTGAGACTACTGAGAAAGCTGTGTAGTGCAGGCAGCTTCCTGCTGTGCTGCTCCTGCTGACCTGAGTGTTGGCTTCATTGTTGCTTGGGCTCAAGAGTAACTCAGAAGGCAATTAACTCAGGGAAGAAGTTGCTCATGACTATGATGACTGGAAAATAGGCCTCATAGTCATGTCACCGGACCAAGACAGTGCATATAGAGAACATGAGCTGCATGCACATTTTTAACGGGACCATTCCAAACAATTGTTGATTGCTCAGTAGAGGTAGCATACACTGATTTTTGGATCTGATGAACATTCTGGCTAAAGAAAGGAATTAGTCAAGCACTCACTGAGGTCAGAATAATGTCCTCTAGAAAAATCAGGCAAGGATACGTATGACATTCCAGACACTGCCAAGTTAAAAATAACTAAAGCTGACCATGATAATAAATGATAAAATGATAATAAAGCTACAATAGAAATATTTTTTGCCAGTTATATTTAATAATGGAACAGAATAAAGGCAATTATTAGTTTGCTTATATTGATTTTTGCTTACATTTTAAAGTTTTTTACATAGCTTTTCTCAGTGTAGTTTCTGAGCCCCAAATCAGAAGTGGCAGTCCACCACCAGTGATCCATTGTATCAGAGGGGATTCGTCTGATCAGTGTTGTATAGAAAATATTTCTTTGCTCCAGGGAAATGCTGTCCAAACTGCAATGGACCCCTGCGGCTCCTTTCCTGCCGAGGCCATGGTGGTTATCCAGTTACCAACTTCTGGAGGCATGAAGGCCAATTCATATTTTTTCAGGTTGGTGTAAAATTAATTTATGTTATGCAAGTTAATTTTAAAGACTGTTTTTTAAGATTGAATAAGGTTGAGTTTTGTTCCAACAAATAAGGGTCATCGAATAAGACAAGGTCTAATGACTGTAAGGAGAAAAATTTCACAAGGAGTGGTCAAGGTCCTAAGCAACCCAATACAACTCTGAAATTAGTCCTGCCTGAGCTAGACCTCCAGAGGTCCCTTCCAACCTAAATTAACCCACACTACTATGATTTTACAGCACATTATATTTTTCATTTATGCTCCCATGAAAACCTGTTGAATTTGAAGCACTTTGCCTCAGGTACATAGGAACCAACAAATCCTCAAAGAGTCAGAAATGCCATGTTATCTCAACCTCTTCTCCAAGGCACCACGCATAAGCATGAGGCTATCTTAGAGCAGGAAATAGTTGTGCCCAAGGGACTGTCTAAGAAAAATGCTATCTGTGCATTATATGTAACTTATCTCTGGAAAACAGCGTATGCAAGTGTTCAAATAACGGGCACTATTTCTGGAAGCTGTAGTCCTAGTTTAATACCTAAACTGCTGAACTGTTGCCTGTTTGCCAGTGTTTCACTTAAGTGCAGGTTAAATACAATTAATTCTCTGTGGAAGCTAATGGAAATTAACATTCTGATAAACATGTCTAAAGTGTGAGAAGAATGGCAATGACTGCAGGGACACTGTAGCCAGGCTGCAGAAGACCTTGTGGCTTCAACTGGGGCTCTGGTGTGAGGAGTCTCTTCTGCACATAAATGTGGTACACTGCTTTTATGATATCAGAGAATTTCTACCTCATCACACTTCATCTGAGATAATGTTTGTTACTTGAGCTCACATTAAATAAGTCTTATTAAATACAAAGCATTAAATCAGGCCGTGTGTGTGTTTTGGCCTGTGCTACAAATTCCACTCCGTTAAGATTAATAACAAGGTTGTTTCTAACTTTAACATATCATAATTCCTTTCTAAAGTCCAAAGGAGCTCATGACCATCCACGTCCAGAAACAAAACTCGAGGCAGAAGCAAGAAGATCAATCCAAAAAGCACAGACAGCTTTTTCTGCATCTTCTCCAAGATTAAAAAGAATCCGGGAGGTTGAGGTAACTTTTATTATCCATGAAGGAAACTGTGGGGTCAGTGATCCATGGTTCAATGAACGGTAGAGGCTATCTGGGCTTTGGGTCTGGGTGGGAGTAGGCTTTCCATCTCTGCATTCTGCCTCCCCGTGATCAGGACAAGAAGGACCAGGCCTGTCCTGAGCATCCTGCTCTGCCTAGCACTGTCATCCACTGCTGGCACCCCCCATCTGGAGCCTCTTTGGGCCTGGTGGCAGTAGCGAATTACACCTATACTGGTAAACAAAGCAGGGCTGGAGGGCAGGCTCGGTCGTGTCACTATTCACATGCTCCCTGACATGGTTTTGGCCAGTCCTAACTCACGCTCATGGACAAAATGTCCTGGCATGGGTCAGGAGGACAGCATGTGCCGGGGACCATTCCCTGGCAGGATTTTGGTCAAGGTTGCATCAGGTTTGGGTCCCTTCACTGTACACAGCTGGCTTTGAACCTACTTGTGCCCCTATGTGCCACCATGCTACAAGCCACAGGCAATAAGGATCTCAAGCTGATGCTCTGAAAAATAGCCCTTGATGGGTTGCAACACAACCCTTGCATCATTTCACTTCAGGTCCAGAGGTTGTGCAAGGCCAGGATGTTGTGTGGACTCTGTCAGGCCATGCCTTTTGGTCCCCGTTACCAATTACAGTCCTTGGCCTCATTTTATTTAGCAGCACGGACATAGCTTTAGAGCCCCAGCTCTTTCTTTTTTTAAATGCAAGAGTTGCCTTTAGAAAAATTTCCTACAAGCTCTTTGTTAGTGCTGCTCTAGAAATCAAACTATTTACAAAGAAATCTGGGAATAAAGTAATTAGATATTTAGTCTAATCAGTATTGACATTGAAGGAGAATATTAGAAGGTTTGAATTGGATTTAACTTATCGTATTGATTGCACCACCACATGAGAAAATTGTAACAAATGAACACTTGGAAATACTTTTGGCAGTAACTGAACTCAGGAGGAAGATTCATGTATGTGTGTACACATACACACACACACACGCTGTATGTGTATGTGTGTACACATGTACACACACACACGCTGTATACTATTTTACTATAGAATACATAGAATATATAAGATTACCTATATGATATGCCTATTATACTGTGTATGGTATCTTGACAAAACAAACTTGTCATTAAAAAGACAAATCCAGGTATTCTTACTCTTTCTTGCTCCAGTCCCCCAACCTTTACTTAAGAAAACCCTGTTACTTCAGTAGCAGACCTGCATCATTTTATTCACAGACTTATTGTTTTATTCAGACTTATTGTTTTATTCACAGACTTAATGCCATCAGGGCATTAAGGAAATCTGCCCTGCTCTCCTGCAGGGCAGCTGCCCCTGAGCATGATTCGGCCACTTGCAGGCATTGCCCCACCCTTGGAGAGACAGCAGGAGGTTGTGTTTTCTCCGCATTATGTGTCCCGAAGTCCCCCACTGACATGGAGAAGGGGCTGCAGAAAAGTGAAGGCACCCTCCACCTCTGCTCGTCCCCCCTGGGTTTTGCCAGGGTTGTTAAGGGGAAGGTGTATCACCTCTGCCTGATGTGCCCCACTTGCTCCCCGGGTCTCCAGGAGGTCTTTGTAGGCAGAAATGGAGAACTTACAGAAGTGCTGACATTAAAACATCAGCTCTGCTGGGTGTGGGAACACTTGTGAAAGCATCTACAGAGATCCTGTGGACTGCCACATGCCTGATGGAGGGAACTGGGTAGAGCATGAGGCTGTCTCCAGTGACTTTTCTTGCAAAGGCTGTGTTACATGCAACTGTACACCACCAATCTTCATATACAGTTTGTCTTTTGATGTGCTAGAGGTGGTGCATCCTCCCCAGCCTGGTGTTCAGGATAGTAATCAGTGCCCCTTCATCTACAGATGAAAGGGATAATTGGGCTAGGTGGGGACTGACTTCTTAAATGGTCGACATGGGGGAGCAGAAGGGATCTAGGAGCCCCAGAAGTAGATTAAAAGAGTGAACAGAGGAAGTTAAACCCATTTGAATGGAATATGAATTTAGGAGCTGCAGCTATTTCTACTGGATATACTCGGAAGGACACTAAAAACCAGAGGTCAGGAGTGACTTTCATGGAGGCACACTGACTTGGGATGGGACAGTCAGAGAGTACAGGTCAGACTGGTGGTGGCCTCTTGACACAAGCACCTAGGAACATGAGCGTAAGAAAAAGCATCTAAGCCACTGTGTAAACCTCTAACAAATACAGAAACAACAATTTTCATGTCACTGGTTTAATTCTGTCCACATGAACACTAAAATAGTCCTCACCTAGGAAATATTACTGAGCCACATGGCTTTTTTTCTTTTATACCTGAGCCTACTGGTCTTACTGAGGTCAAGTTCCTTCCAGACATGTCTTCATCTTTCCCTTCCTACAACACCTTCCTGGTGTTTTCACTTTGAATTGTGTAGGAGTAGAAACAGACCAAAGATGTCATAAACATCTAACTGGAGAGCCTGCTTTTCAGCTGGTCTGACTCTATGTACCCGGAGTGATACCATTTACCCTCAGCTTGCCTTCCAGTTCATGGCTCTCCGGCAGGTTTTTCTTAAGAATAACCCATCATATTCGTGTTCTGCCAAAACTGGCTGCAATACAGCTAACTCAGGAGTCTGATTTGACACACCACAGCTGTGTCACTGAATTTGCAAAAAAGTCTTCTGAAAAGGTTCAATTTTAACGTGCTCACAGGAGACCAGGGAGGAGAGCTTTAGAAAAATGTATGAGCCCAAAACAGAGCAAATGATACACAGGATGTTTGCCCTATGGCGTCAGCGGGTCTTTAGCTGAAGGTGGGCTGGGTCCTACATCAGGTTGTTGGAATTTCTTCTCATGGTATGTGGAGAGCAGCTGAAAGGAGTTTGCTACTCTGGCAGTCAGCAAAATCACTATAATTAAATGGATGCAAAAGTAGAATTACAGAGAGAGACCTGTAAGTACTCATCAGAAATGATAGCACAGAATGAGTGTTCTGAAAGGAATTAAAGTTTGCAAAATTATAATCCAATAATTAGGGCAATTAAAGAAGTTGTGAAATATCCAAAACAAAAGACCCAGAAGAATAATTCTTGTGTGCTGCTCCCTCCCTGAATGAAATTTCTCTTTGTGGGGTAAAAAAAATGTAAAGATAGGAAAATTTATCAGTTAGAAATAGAAGTAGAGTCTTGAAAAGCTGAAGCATAATATTATTGTAGTGAAAAGATCACTTCAAAACAATCCATTTTAAAAAGTCATACTCAGCTTTTCCAAACTCCATAGAAAAAAAATAAAATTCTGTGGTGTCAAATATATTAGCATAATTTCGCTTTCAGGTATTTCTTCAGTATATGCTGGCAGTGGATCCCGAGGGCTGTGAATGTGAGGTCTAACAATTCTTTCAGCGTAAAACAGGCTTTGGGCAAAAAACTGGTGAAACAAATCCAGACCCATGATCTGGGAGCCCTGTTTGGTTTGCCCCTAAATCTCACTGGCACTACCCTGCAAGGAGGCTCTGCTACAGCATCTGCTTCATTGCCTGTATTAATTCAATGCATTTGTGGGGGTTTCATACAGGATGGGTTTTATTTCATGCTGCTAGATTACATCTTGTTTTACTAAACCACACCTTGCTTTCCCAAGTCTCTGACAGGTGGAATGCCGACGCGGGAGGCTTTGCCTTTGCTTCTTTCCAAGCCGGACACTTACATGCTAAGTGCAAATTTCGGGGGATATTTAAGCAAAAGCTCCCGGGAGCCGATGCTGGGCAGCTGCTCTGGGGGACCACCATACCCAAGGGCAGCTGGGGAGGACGGGGGCTCTGGAGAGGCGCTGACCTGGAGCAGGAGCCCAGCCCTCGGGAGGACCCCCAGCACCGAGAGGCCTTGCAGCGGCCCTGCCGTCCCCACAGCCGACCCACCCTGCGCAGCCCCTTCCCCCCAGCACCGCGCCCACCCCGGCACCCAGCGCGTCCTGCCCGTGGCAAAGGGTGGCCATGACCCCTTCAGGCCTAACGCTGGCCCTCTGGGGGATGAATCCCGTGAGGAGACATCCCCACTGGCCTACAGCGGCAGCTGCCACCCCTCGCCGCCCTACCCTGCCCCTCAGGGAGGCCCCTGCCCCATGGCGAGCGGGGCACAACACCAGCACCAGCTCTTGGCACCCCAGAGGGGAAGCGAAGGAGGCGGGGGCGAGGGAGGGCGCTGTTTGGGTCTCAACTACTGCAATGATGATGTGTTTTTTAACCTGTACCCATTACGGTGACCGGGTTTAAATGTCCTCTCTCTCCCTCCTTGGGCAATGGGCCTAATTCTCCATCCCTCTTCCAATGCAGATGTGAAAGCGCTACCACGCCAATTCCCTCTTTAGCTCCTCTTGCAGGCCTCAGGAAGGGCTCTTATACCTGAAGGCTTGTCTTTGTTCTTTTTTATTTTTTCAACTGTTACATTTTCCCCTGCTATTTCATTCATCTAATAAAAGGTATCAGGTCTTCTTACAGACTACCTCACTGCCATTCTGGTTTCATAGCATTTTAATCCCCCTTGATACTCAGTTTGTTCAAGCCTGTGGGACTGTGGAAGGTGCAGATGGATGACCTCAAGAACCACAACTGCCATGTGCAACCCTCTCCACTCTTCCAGCTTCTTCGGGCAGTGATCTAAGTCCCTCCACTGCATCAGCCCTGTGAACGTATTGTATAGAATTGTCACAGAATGGATTGGGTTGGAGAGGACCTTCAAAAATCATCCAGTCCAACTCCTCTGCCATGGACAGGGACATCCTTCACTAGATCAAGTTGCTAAAAGCCCCATCCAACATTACCTTGAACATTTCCAGGGATGGGGCATCCACAGCTTCTCAGGGCAACCTATTCCAGTGTCTCACCACCCTTGTAAAAAAATTTCCTCCTTAAGTCCAATTTAAAACTACCTTCTTTCAGTTTAAACCATTGCCCCTTGTTCTATCACTACAGGCCTTGGTAAAAAGTTTTTCTCTGTCTTTCTTATAAGCCCCCTTCATATATTGGAAGGCTGCAATAAGGTCTTCCCAAAACCTGCTCTTCTCCAGCTGAACATCCCCAGCTCTCTCAGCCTGTCTTCACAGGAGAGGTGCTCCAGCCCCTGATCATCTTTGTGGCCCTCCTCTGGACCTGCTCCAACAGGTCCATGTCCTTTCTGTGTTGGGGGCTCCAGAGCTGGATGCAGCACTCCAGGTGGGGTCTCACCAGAGCAGAGCAGAGGGACAGAATCACCTCCCTCACCCTGCTGGCCACGCTGCTTTTGATGCAGCCCAGGATACGATTGGCTTTCTGGGCTGTGAGCACACATTGCTGGCTCACGTCCAATTTTTCATCCACCAGTACCCCCAAGTCCTTCCCCGCAGGGCTGAACCCAGTTTCATACATGTATTTATTCAAGGTGCCTTGCTGCTTCTTCCAGCCACTTTTCATTTCTTTCATTGCAGACTGTATCAAATCCTTCAGCAGCCCTTTTCTGACCACTACTGTAAGATATATTTCAGCAGGAGCTATCAGTTCCCTTGTTTAAAAAAAGTAGGGTGCCAAATAAGAATTTTCTTGCCTGAATTTATTGGCCAGCTCAGAGACCTTTGGCAAAGATTCCTTTATCTTTTCCCATAACTCACATCTGCACAACTTTTCTGCATGACTAGCCTCTACTGCTCTCTGGACTGGGTTTCAGAGGCCCACGGCCCTCACCTCACAGAGGGAGGTGTTGACACACCTCCCCACTGCCACCTCTGCAAGGAAGAGCTGAGGGATGTCATGTCTGGAGCCACCTTTCATGGCTGGTTCCTTTAAGAACCATGAAGGTAGAGATCCTTGGCTCCACAGGCTGCCCAGCTGGCGGTCATAACTGTGCCCTGCCCAGCCTGCGGAGCAAGCCGTGCCCCAGTGGTCAAAGGCAAAATAAACCTTTTATTGGGATGAGTCTGGGAGGACAGTATTATGAAATAAGTGGCAATAAAAACTTCACAGTACCTCAGACTGTGGTGTATCTTGTGTCCATCAAACAGGTTCAGTCTTATCATCCGTGGGTTTGGTTGGGGTTTTTTTGCTTGTTTTTGTCTTTTTAGATTCCCTCTTTTTTTAAAAGACTTTGGAATATATTAGTTACTAGAGAAACCACTCTCATTGCAAAGGGTAGAGTTCAGAGACATTTATGAGACAAGAACAAATTTTATTTATAGAGTGTTTCAAAATGTTTATTGCAATTTGTGAAACAGTGGATGTGTAGTGATTTGTTTTATGTGGAAAAAAATCTAAATGTAGATCACAAAATGACAGTCCACTGTTGTATATGAAGGTCAGTTCACCAAACTTTTATTTAGTCTGTGAGTTACTCCCACACTAATACCAAACTTTGTGTGTTTTATGATGATTCTTCGTATCAGTAACTCAGAGAAGGAAACTTTGATCAAGGGTAATAACAACCTCCACCTCTAAGACAGAAAAAGGGGAATCAATAGGAGCTGTAAGCTTTTGAGCTTTGGGAGGTGAGCTGCAGGAGGAGGGAGAGACAGGTCCCCCGGGGCTGCGTGTCCCATAGCTGAGATTCCTTTGCGACTGCCAAACCTGTCACACCAGTGAGGGACTGTGCAGGGCATGGACCCTGCCTGCTGCCATCCTGCTCTGTCTCATCTCACCTCTCCTCTGAATTCCTTACCTCTCTGCTGCACTGCTGCCAGCACCGCCTTTCAGCCATGGCACCACACAGATGTGTGGCTGGGAGGCTGCTCAGACATTGCTCCCACATCAAAGTACCATCAGTTCCTTCTACACCCACCAACCCCTTCCTCTGTTTTTAAAAAATTCCAGCAAAGGGGATTTGATAACCGATCCCATAATCTGTTCCATGGCTTCACTGTCCCAATCCCAACTGTAAGCATTTTTTTTGCTTATGTCTGATTTTCTTTCCTGCAGATCAACTGTTTCTTCAAGTCTTTTTAGATGGGTAGCATCCAGTTAGAGTTTCACAGGCTTCCTAAAGGACTGTTACTACCAAACCTCCCTAAAAGACAATTACTACCAAACCTGTCTTCCTGCCTGAGAAGCAGGAAGCTCTTTGTTGGTTTGCCTTTAAGTCTGAACAAAAAGGTTTCCAAAACAAATCCTATTCCTGCAAGCACAGCTCCACTCAGCAACTACCTGCCATAGCAGGGCCCTGCCTTCTTGCAGCTCCCATGCTTGTAATCCTGTGCAGCCAGGACTGTTTGGGGGGAACCCTAGCCCCCATTCATGCAGAGTTCATTCCACCCATTATGTTTCTGAGAGGAACACATTTCAGGCTCAAGGAGGACAGGTTATTCCTTTTTTAAAAGGAGGAAACTAAGACTTCATTATTTTTCTAAGGTTAAATGCAGAAAGGCTTTCCAGATTTACAAGCTGCCAGGGTCAGTTTGACCTTTCCATGTTCTTGCAGTGACTTCTGTGCTGGTAGCAACTCCCTCCACTTTTGGTACAATCAGCACGGTGGGTCAGTATATGCCAAATTTCTATCTGTTTGGCTCAAAATATGAAGATACCAATCCCAGCGATGTCCTTCACAAAAATTACTTTTTGCAACATATTTGGGATATGTGAAAAGAAACATATATATGTCACTGCTTTAAGCCTCTTTTAACCAGCTCTAAGGTACTGTGCACAATTGGGCAGTGATAAGAATCAGAGACAAAAGATGGCACCAGATGCATTATCCTCTGCAATTTTAAGAAAATACACTGAACACTGAGGTTATTCAGAGTAGCTTCATGAAGGAACACCAACTGATATGTGAGGATCCACCCATATGCAAGTCTGTAACCTTATTCTCTGCTGCAGAAAATGGTTTTCTGCAAGGCGCTGCTGCAGTAAAATCCTGGGAAGGCAGCAGAGACTCAAGGAGGTCAGGATGTGGATGATTACACAGGCAAAATGTTTTGTTCTGGCTTATCGGTGTTTCAGATGGCTGTAGCTACTGCCAAAGCTTACGCAAATACTCCTACGTGGATGGTCTACACTCGCTGCTTTCCCAAGGTCTTAGCTCTGAAAGCACTGGCCTCGATATTTAAGGGATAATTCTTTGGGAGTAATCCCTGCACTTGCTCTGAAGCAAATATTTTTATATATAAGGGCTCTTCTGAGGCCATCAGCGAACCACAGCAATGTTGCTTAGAATGATACATTAGCCTGACTGTATCTTACAGAAACACAGGGAGGGAGCTGGCAGGTGTCATTGCGAGGCCAATCTCGATAATCTTTGGAAGGTCATGGCAATTCGGAGAGTTTCCTGAAGACTGGAAGAAAACAATGTCAGTCCTGTCTTCAAGGAGAACAAGAAGGAAAATCAAGGGAACTACAGGCAGGCAGCCCTACCTCAAAATCTGTGAATGTAATGGAGAAAATCCTCCTGGAAACTGTTTACAAACAAATGAAAGACTAAAAAGTTATCGGGAGCAGTCAGCATGGATTTATGAAGGGGAAATTGTGCTTAGCTAATCTGATAGCCCTCTACAATGAGATGAGTGTCTTGGTGAATGAGGGGAGAGCAGTGGATATTTTTTATCTTGACTTTAGGCAGGCTTTCAGCACTGTCTTCCATAACATCCTCACAGACAAGCTGATGAAGTATGGGTTTGCTAAGTAGACAGTGAGGTGGACTGAAACCTCTGCTATTCTGTGATTCTGGGAACATTTAGGATCAGTCATAGCTGTTCTCATACCAGACAGTTTCAGTCTCCAGATGCTTCTGCCCGAATTAGCTGTGTACCATGTGGCACATCCGGAAAGTCATCCAAAGGCCTGACATACTAGGAACACCCTGGGGCAGCATGACAGGGCCTTTGTGGCCCTGCAGACAGCAGCATCAGCAATCTGAATGCCACAAGCATCCTTTGCTCTCCTTGTTGGATTATTTGATTACTGTGAGCAATGCAAGATGATCTCCTGTATGGCAAGCAGTTCCTGAGGCGCAGTAGTCTCTTCAGAGGACAGGGCAAGCCAGGAAGGTCTTTGGCCAGCATTTCACTCTGAGCTTATTCCTTCTGTTTCCAGTTAGTAATTGAGGATGTAAAACTGCCTTAGAGGGCCTGTCTCAAACAAGTGTTTTTCATTTCTCACAACCAGTTATGTCAAAATTCAAACTTCACATCATTTGGCAATTGTATCAGCAGTGAGGTGGTTTAAAGTCTTCTGTTAACTAGGGATGCCCAATCTATTTTCTTTTGTCAAGACAGATAGTCATAAATAATACAAACCACAGCACGAGAGTGTCCTTTTTGCGCGTTGCTTTCTGTGCCTGGTGGAAACTGTTAAGCAAAGGCCAAAGCCATACAGCAACTGGGCATCCAGCTCCTTTTTGCTTCTAGAGGAGACAGCAAATGCCTGTGGCAGGATCAGGTCCCTCAGCCCTTTGCCCCAGCAGAATGTCCCCACAAGGACATGGTGGTGCCTTCTCCGGCCCCAAACACCAGGTGAGGAGTGGAGACGCAACGACACGCTGCTCTCCCCATGCCTGCAGCCTCCTCTGTGGGTGGCAAGGTGCGCTGGTGGCATCCCAACCTTACACTGGACTTGGGCACCTACAGCAATGAGTAACGGCTGCCACGTGAACCACTGTGACCAACCTAATGTCTGTGGATAGTGTAAACATTGGGTGTCATGAAAAGCTGTTTGCCAAACATCCGATTTCCTTTGCTCAAGTCACAGCAAAGACAGGAGGAAACCAAGATCTTCAGCCCAGCCAGCAATGGCCCTGGGCAGAGCAGGATCCCTGGAGGCAGGGCCCTCCAAGCTGACAGCAAAAGCAGCAATACATATCAGGGGGGAGAAGCTGTTCATTGCCTCTGGACTTCCCTGACTCCCTGCAGAGAGGAATGGGATTCCCTGTTTGAGAGGCTGGGGATGGTGGGACAGTGTGGTACACGTGTAAATAGCATGACTGGAGACCCACTGATGCCTGCACTTGGAGGAAAGTTGATGGGCAGGAGGAGGGCAGGAGAAAAAAGATCAAGTGTCAGCCTTGGGGTAGGTGAAATATAGGATGAATAAACAGACCCCGGCCAAAGTGAGTTAAAATAAAAAGTAAATAGATGTTGTCTTGCTGGTTTGCTCCACTGGAGTTCATTCATCCTTATTGGTCTTCGTATGCACTAAGGAGAAAATTTCAGGGCAGACTGTAATCCTGCCCCACATTACCGCACTTTTATGCACAAAATCACCCCACCAAGAAGGACTGAACTTCCCAAAGGCCCCACTTGCCTGCCAAGAGCCATCCTGGAGAAATGAAAACCCGAAGCTGTTCCTCTTCCTACAGATGGGTTAGGGAAAGCACCAGCCCCATCCAGGCAGGGGGTGCTGTTGGCATCAGGGGGCTGCTTCTTGCTTTTCCTCTCCCACTTGTGGGGGTGGGCTGGGGGTCCCTTTGCCATGGGGCACTTGCTGCTTGGAGGCAGCGACCCAGAGGAAAGCCTCAGCCAGTGCAGCAGGTATGGCTGCTCCCTGCTGGTGGGGGATTTGTGGCAGAGCGCAGGATCACCTGCACAGACCGCCGTCATGCCACCAAAATTACAGGGAGCAGTAGATCAGAGCACTGAAACACACAAAGCTCACCTGAAGAGCATCACCCAACAGGCTGTTGGGCTGCTGGTAACCTGCTCTCCTCTCCTCCTCTTGGCCAACAGGACAACCCACCAGTAGGAGTGGGCAGAGGGAGGTTTTTCCCTCCAGTTCAGTTGAGGTATGTTCTGGGTTTATTTTTATTTTATAGCTCATTAGTTAATAATAGCTGTAGAGCTAATTTAACAGGGGGTTCTGGTGTGACTTAACTGAAGCACTCGGACAAGTCACTCACTGAGTACTTCATTGCAATGATACTAAAACTCTTACCACGTACCAGCCTCCTCTCACCAACTTCCAGAAAATGCTCCTTCAGAGATACTACCTCAATGTACAGGGTAACCCTGCTCCCCCCCAGTGCCTTGTGAGCCCTTCTTTTGGGAGCAGAGGAGGTTTGCCTGACTTTGCTAAATTACCACATTCACTGTTAACTTCTTTACACACAGCAGTACTGCTGAATGCAAGGAAGAAAGGTTTATCTTCAGCCAGATGAAAGCCGGATAACCATGATTTGCATGAGAAGCCCACTCAAAAACATGTCCGTGGCCTTTCTGCAGTGTGGCTGTGAGCTCCAGCTCCTACCACGCTGGCTCCCAGCCCTGGCTGCAGGAGGGAGAGAGCGCTGCACCGCGGCACGCAGCAGCCCGGCTGCGGTGCCTTCAGCCCAAAAGTGAGGCTGCAGACTCTTCATATAGCGGAGATGAGGCATCTTGCTATCAATAGATAGCACTCAGCTTCCCCACCGGGCTGTTCTTCTGTGTTCCTTGATCATGCCTGACCTTGCCTTGTCCGATAAAGCACGTGATTTGCTCTTTCCTGTAAAACTAATACTTTCTTGAAAGGTCCCTCCCAGGCACCAAGGGAATGTATTTTTAAATGGTTGGTCTCTGGGAAGCCCTATTCCAGTAAAAGAAGAAAACCTCATTATGCAGCAAGAAGCTTAAAGTTTTTCCAAGTAGATCCTTTCAACACTGTCAGTAAGGTTTTCTTGGCCACCCACACCCCTTCAGGCAGTGTATGGCTACTCTCCTCCAAGCCTGATCACTCCTTTATCCTGGGAATACGGTGTCCTGAACTCCAGCCAGCCTCCTCCCTCCCTCCCGTCATTGCACAGAGTGGATTTACGTTTTTCCACACTTACTCTTGGAGTTTAATTTCACTGAAAAAAACTCATTCAGAACTTCTACCTACTTGATTAAAACCACGGTCTTACATGGCAGAAATTGTGTAGCTGGGGCTTGGCTTCCTCTGCTACTCTCCCTCGTGAATTCTTTGGGGTCTAATAATGGAACAGTATAAAAACTACTAAAGTACTATAAAGATCATTTGTGATTATTTAGAAACTGAAAATAGACATCATATGGCAGACTTTCTCTCCATGGAGATAGTAGTAGTATCTCTTTCCACCCATCGCCTACTTTGATCAAGCCCATTGGAACTTGGTATAATTCTATCTTTGGTCCCTCTGTCAAATTTATTTGGAAACCGGTCGTCGGGTTCAAAAGTTATGGGTGGAAACCATCAGGCTGACAAGATGACTGCGTAATACTTCATTTTGTTAGGAAATGGCTAAAAATTGACCTGCAGGCAGTCACAGGGCTTAGAATCCAGGCAGGCTTTGATGCCAGTTCACTGGAGGGTGAGGGCAGCACAGGTGTATTTGCTGCTGCAGGCAGGTAGTTGTGATTATCCAGGTAAACTATACAATGCGGTCTTTTTTTCATCAAAATAGTCTCTTCATCTACATAACGACTGTAACTTTACCAGCTGTTATCCCACCCTAATCCTGTTGATAAATGCAGATTCACAGCAAGGGAGCAGAAGTGCCGTTTTACCTCACCCTAACCACGTAGGCTGGCTGCACGTATTTAGTAGGCACAGGCTTGCAGGAACTGGGAACTTCTTGCACCAAGCTCACTGTTCCTATACACGATCAGCTCTAGCTGTGTAACCACAACATAACTCCTCCTCCAATGTGGAAACAAAAGTCTTTCTCTCTGCCTGTCTCTTGCCCATTCAAGGAATCAAGCCTGCTCCCAGGCCTAGGCTTCAGGAAAGCTTAACACAGACATCTTCGTGCGGGCCAAGATCACTTCTGTGTGAAATGTGGGTGGTTTGGGCATAGCTGCAGTTAGGATGGCCCGGCCAGGTTCTCCATCATTAACCCCAAACGCCTCATGATGAAGGCATACAGCCAGTGCCAGGGAGACAGGTCAGCCAGTATCCTCCTGAGACTAGCCCGGACTCTTGCACAGCAAGAGAGTGAGTCCCACCATTCGGGCTGTCCCCACAACTGTGTGGCTGCTCCGTCCCCAGGACAAGTAGTGTAGAAAGACATAGTTTGCATCATCATACTTCAGCCCACCCTGTATTTAGCTGTACGGACGCTGCCCAAACTGGTAGGCATACTCTGCACAGTTCTGAAACACAAGGGCTCCTGAAAAACTTGCAGACTCCTACTTTTATCCACATTTTCAACCTTTTATCACTCTAATACCTCTGTATTTTTAGTAGTCCTTAAGTACTACAGCAGGGCAAAGAGCACTAAATTGAAGATCATAGCAACCTGTTCTCTTACATCTTTCGGAAAACCTTAACTGAAGCTTGACTGTAGAACTAGGGTAACAGTAATCTTTTCCCTGTTCATATGACCCAAGTTTAAACTTCGTTTAGATTATAATTGTTCTATAGCAAACCATCTTCCAGGCCTGATGAGAAGCAGAACAGATGCAATTTTAGCATAAGACGATCAGGAATGCTGCTGTGCTGAAGCTCAGAGATCCACCAGCTCATCAACAGCGCGCCTCATCGTTATCTTTTTTATTTCTGTGAACAACAGTAACCACATGCTGATGATACACTGTATTATTTTGGTCTCATAAAAGACTCTGATTTAGAGTCCTTCAAGAGGAAAGAAGAAAAACTTGATTCACTGCGTTGCACATACCCAGACAAATATTCATCTTATCATCAGATTACTTTTTGTCGTGGTTTTTCAGGTTCTACAGACTTTGAAGGTTTTTTATGTGAAATGTTTAAAAAGATACACTTCTTAAAGAAGGAGCAGGTTCCAAACTGAACTGCTGGCAACTGTTTTGTCAGCTGCTATGAAAGTTAACCCCCCAATCTTCCCACTTTATTACCACTGGGAAATGCAGCTGACTTTAATATCTGTAAGTTTATTTTTCCCAGACTTTACTTTCCAGGTCACCATCTGTCTAGACATTGTCAATTATCAACATGTGTACTCAAGGTGAGCTTAAGGGTACTCAATATTTTATTCTCCATGTGATTAAATTTCCAGGCAGCACTGAACCAACCCGCTATGTTCACATTTGTCATTTAAGGCAGATGTCACATTATCCAAAACAAATTAAAGACCTTTTCATTGATTTTTACTGAAACCATAGTATAGAAGTTGTGGAAAGTACCCAGAACTTCAAAGATCTTCTTGAAGGTTGTATACCAGGAACAATCTTTTCCTTGGGTATCCCCCACACACCCCCCAAAAAAAAAAAATCAGTGAGGAGTGGGAAGAAGGATTCAGCTGAAACAAGTTGTGAGTTAACATTGCTTACCACAAAGAGAAAATGGAAAAGCTTTTGAGGAGCAATCAGATTGATGATGCCCATCCCTACATTAATCTGTACAGGGAATGATTTGGCTGTGCTAGAAAAAGAACAATTACATTTAGCTTAAATACAGTTTCCACTACGTAGCTTCTAGTGCAGCTGGCCCCTTTTGTACACACGGGTTACCGAGCACAGGTCAGCATCCCTGGCAGGCGCAGAGCCAGCTCTGCAGGCATTGGTGCAGGCGTCAGGTAGCCCAGGACCGAGCATTTTCATCCTGCACATTGTGTCAGATGTGGTGGCAAAAAGATTAAGCTCAGTCTATGTTTTGATCTCCGCCATTGCTGCTCTTGGAGAAGATGCCACAGCCATTGGGACAGAACAGCTAGGAGAAAAAAAAACCTAGAACCCCTGATACACATACTCTTAATGAAAACTGATTGTAACTGATTATTATTTTCATACACATTTATCAAATTTCCTTTACAATATGAAGAGATTTGTGCCTTTTCACCTACAGTAAGCCACTGTAAGCCACTCTCCACCAGCCCTGAGGTGTCTGCTCCCCTGGTTGTCTTAAAAGGAAAGTCAGCTGTTTGCGTGACTGCCGTTCAGGTCAGGAGTCAAGGACACTGGGCTTTAGGGAAAAGAGGAGAAAAAGGACCAGTATTTTGTACTTTTTTTTTTTCCTGCAAATGTGCAACTATGAGCTGATAAAAGTTAACATCCTTATAGCATATCTTAATTTGCCAACCCAGGTTAAACACTGAAGTGTGAAGTACTAGACCTAAACCCAACTTCTTAGCAGCGTAGCAAGGAGCTTCCTGAACATCCCTTGCAGCGAGACACCCCTGCAGTATCTTCTTAAAAATATAAGAAAGGATTGCTCCTTTTTGCTTCCCAAAGATAGCAGGTGATGCAACATCAAAGTTTGGAAGAGATCCGCAAAGTTTGGGGGAGGTGCTATTAATATTAAATAACATATATGAAGGAAGACACAGAATTGTAGAGGTTGGAAAAGACCTTTAAGATCATCAAGTCCAACTGTAAATCTAACACTGCAGAGTCCACCACTAAACCATGTCTCTAAGCACCACATCTACATGTGTTTTAAATACCTCCAGGGATGGTGACTCAACCACTTCCCTGGGCAGCCCCTTCTAATCCCTGACAACCCTTTCAATCAAGTAATATTTCCTAATATCCAATCTAAACCTCCCCTGGGATAACTTGAGGTCATTTGCTCTCAGCTTATCACAAGTTACTTGGGAGAAAAGACTGACACCCACCTCACTGCAACCTCCTTTCAGGTAGTTGTAGAGAGCAATAAGGTCTCCCCCTCAGCCTCCTCTTCTCCAGACTAAACAACCCCAGTTCACTCAGCCTCTCAAGACCTGCTCAACCAGCTTTGTTGCCCTTCT
>VZTV01093557.1:0-37274 GCA_013400875.1 Anhinga rufa
AAAAAAAAAAAGTCTTTCTGCTGATAATAGAAAAAAAAAGTTTTTCAAATTAGGAGCTTGCTTTTTCAAAATTTCTGGTTTTTGCAATAGAAATGCCATCTATTTTGACAGAAAAAATATTCTATTCTTCCCCCCGTCAGTTGTTCCCATTTGATAGTGAGACTGATCTCCATTGGTGTAATTTTTTTCAGGTATATTCACTTTCTGGTCTGTCCACATAATAAAATCCAAATAAATACACATTTTAGGGAGAGACTGCCCCACTGAATTCAGTGGAATTTTGGCCTTTGACTTCAGATAGGCTAGAATTTCATCCTCTATGGGGATTCCTGCAAAAACATCTCTTTATATGGCTGTAAGCCATGCATGTTCCTTTTCTAGGGCTCCAACACATGTACTGCTTAATAGGATTTTTATCAAAATTAATTGGTGCTGGCTACAGTTCATGTATGTGATAAAATCACACATGGGTTACTGTGGTGTTCTTGTACTATATTGCACTGTCACAGATTCAGTATCTGCTGTGTCAAAGGCTTCACTGAAAACCACTTCTTAAAAATGTTGTTTCATTCTCTTTTGAAAACTTAATTCATTTGGTACCGTTTATTATTTTACAAATTTTTAGTGCTGGTGATTTAACTGCTTGTTGCCAAGGAAGTAAGCAAATTCCAATCGCTCAAACATTTAACTATGCGATTTGTGTTTTTAACAATAATGTCATAGGAACCAATCCACAATGGAAATAAACCGATAGGCTCAACCTAAAGTGATGCTTTGCTGCAGGTCCTCAGCTGAAGGTTTCCTTTAGGATTTTTCTGGTCCTATGTCCTAAGATTATCCCAAGCTAAAGGAAAAGTTATGTAATTCTCACAAAGAAACACACAAAACCAAAAAAACTTTTCCCAGACCTGTACATCTTCTTTGGCTAAATTTTCTGGGTAGCATCAGGCCCTGCACCCAGGCTAAATTTGGACTGCTGTCTACCACAAGCCAACATATTTTAGGGGAGAAATTCCATGTTTGGGTGGGAAAGAAGGAAATATTTTTCTGTCAGCTTTTTTATTTATTTGTTAATGGAAGTCCTTTGAAGTGCTCAGTGCGTTGGAATGCAAATGTGTGTCCTAGGCTGGCGGGTAAGCAGGTAGATGGCATGTGAACTGGACAAGCTTACGTGTCATACACGTACAGTTCATTAATTATTTCTGTGGTTTATCACATGAAATGACGTATCGTGATAAATCATTTTTCTTCTATACATCTGTCTTTTCCTTTTGCATTAGGTACTAACACATCCATGCACCTGGTCTAAATGTGCCTAATCCTAGCCCAGTTTTATAGGGGAACAAGCAAGAGAGAGACTTTCCAACGTGGAATACCAGCCACCCCCGCCGAACACATGCAGAAGTACTGAGAAGCCTAAGACGCATATCAAATAATATTCAGCACTGAGAAAACAACCTGTTCATAATCTGATGTCGGAAGGGCTAGAATTAGAAACTTCAGACCATGAAGAGACTAGGAATTTCCACTCCTGGTAAAATAAGACTTTTGCCTCTGTAACACTTGCCCATATCCCTGAAATGGACATTATTCTCCATTTACTTGTGCCAAAGAAAACTTATTTTCATTTATTCATTCCGTATAATTGTGAATACAGGGCATTAACAGAGAGGTGTTTTATGTTCATCAAAAAAGTAAGACTCAAAGATACCTAAATTTTAATCAAATATTCCATTGTTTTCTTTCAGCCATACGGGTGAATTTTAAGCAATTGAAGAAAAAGATATGCTTAGTAAACTTAAAACATGCATTAACTGTGCACCAGCTTTTTAAATCCCACTAAACTTCATTCATATATTTCGATGCCAAAATATCTATGGCTATAAACATACAGGAATTCACAAAACTATTTCTTTTCCACTACTATAAGCAGTAAGGTGTATAGGAGATTGTTTTTTCCTTGCTTTTAAAGCCATTTGTTTCAAAAGAAAAAGTAGCATGTTCACTAAATGAAATGTGTTTTATCTGTAACTTCAAAGTTGCTAGCTTCTTAATAAAAAAGATCCCCTGTGTTTTAAGGAAAGATTTTCACTTTAACCTTGTCCCATCAGATACTGTAGACCTGTAGGAAAAGCCTGTTGGAACCTGTTGCTAAAACTTTGGCTGATTGAGGGAAGGATAGCCAGCCATCTCTAAGTCAAAAGTCAAAGAAAGGCAAAGTCCTGAAAACCTCTTTGTGTAACGTTCTTGTGCCTGTGGCTGGAAAGACCTGTCTGTATTTTTCCATTGTTTGTGTTAACAGAGATTAAAAATGAATAAGAAAGTTCTTTCAAGTGGGAGGGTCGACAAAATGGTAATCTGATATAGAACTATTCATTTCAAATTTGCGGAGTGAAACTGAAATCGGGGTGTTACTGGCTGTCAGTCATTGCCACACGTTGGTTAAGGTGGGATGTACGGGCTTTGGTGATCCCTGAACAACTCTCATTCCACCCCGCACAAGCCACTGTTGTAATTCTGCAGCTCTGAAGAGGGGCCAGCGTATGGAGACACCACAAGAAATCGCTAAGGCACACAACAGACGTGCCTTTCCCCTGTCTACAGGGGGCTCTGAGATTTTCACCAGGGATTTCATGTGGCATCTAGAGTCACACAAAACCCCACGCTGCAATGAACATACGTCCGTCAGGACTCGAGACCTCCTCTGAATGTCAAAAACTGTCATATGTGCTCATCCTGTTTCTCTGCTTTGCAAATTGGGAATAGGAGGAATAATTCCTTCCCTACCTCATACGATCAATACGATAAAATGTCAGCCTTAGTCCTCAGGGTCACCGCTGGCACTGGCAGTGGTCACAGCTTCGGTTGGAGCCGCCTGTGCAGGGGGGCCACGGTTAGAGTGGGCTGTGGGGGCCTGAACCGCTTTGACTTACCTTCTGCCTGAGGTGCTCCTCCAGGGACGCACAGAAACGCTTTGGAAAGGTTTGTTGCAGAGCAGGCATTTTGCTTGCTCTAAATTGAACTGCAAGAAGAGAAAATGGTGAGATGGGATAAAATAAGCAAAGCACTTTGGGGAAACATCCAGGCAGCTGTAGATGCCTTGGTGGGGTTCAGAAACTCGAGTGCTTTATGTTCACCTGGCTTGCAATAATGAAGAGATTTTAAAATGCAGGGGGGGAAGCTTATAACAAGCAGTGCCTTTCTGAGCTAACTCACAAGAGATTACACAAATTTTCCTGTAAGTGCAGGAAGTATAACTTTTGACTGTGCTCCTGTAAGAAGAGGAGGTTTAGTGCCTCTTTAAAACTCGAGCGTGGCTGCTTAGTCCTAGCTCCCCTCCCCTACCCCCCCTCTTCCACCGCTGGGTAACTTTTGTTGCAATATGGGTGTGACTTTTGATGGAGCTCCCCCTCCCAGTTATGTCATTACTTCAGTTCCTTTGAATCAGAATAAAAAGTGCAGCAAACTTCAGACTCATTGACTGCAGGCTTAACAAGCGTCGGGGCTTTTCTTCCTTCCGCAGCTTGCAAGGATCTCTGGTTTTTGCAAAACAGCTCCGAGAAAACAATGGCCAACCTCTCCTTATGGGCAACTTTTGGATTTTGTTTGCTGAAGCTTTGTCTAGCAGAAACACGTAAGTTTTTTATGAATGAAAACACTTATGGTTGCTAATAAGTTTATGCTTCAGATAGCTCACAGCTTTCTTGTGCCTGTCTTTACATAAAGTTTTATTATTTGTAAGAGTTATCAGAGATACTAGCACTGTAACCTCAGCTGTGCCGGTCTGTACAACCACGGAAAGCTGTGTACCGCGTGTAAAGGGCAATTCCAGATCTATAAAAAGTGAATTGCAGATCATTAAGTTTAATCTAAGAACAGAAGTACCATAGGGAATTTAGAATAGCTCTGGTAAAGCTCGGTTCCACAACGTGACTGCTGTTACCTACTTAGTTTGCTCTCCCAGCCCCGTTTCAGAGAGTAGAGAAAAGAGGGGGGATGGGGATGGACACCCCCCAGCATACAACGACTGCATTCTTGAGTTTACATGGGCTGAACTAACAGCTAACACACACTGCGTTTGGACACAGCCTCGCTGAACAGAAGCAAAACTTCAGTGATCTGTGACTTGGCTTTTATGCCAAGCACGCTTGTTTCTGACTTCCTAAGGTTTTTTTGGGGTTGACCGAGGAGATTTTGGAACAAAGGGGGTTAGAAGTGACCACAAAACTCAGTTGCTTATCAATTAACTTTCTGTAGCTTGGTCGTTTGCTTCCAATAGATGTATTTGAAAATGAAATGTTAATACAGAGAAAAAAAAAAAATATGTCTAAAATGACAAAATGCTTTTGAAATTTCACGTGGTGCAGGCTCAACCATGTTTGAGGGAAATGGCCATGCTTTTAACAGACTTTCACTGTGACAGCAACTGCCTCGAGGCATTTTGTGGTTAGGGATAACAATTACATTATTTTTTTTACTCATCGGTTCCAGGAGTCTAACAAAATACATTTTTCATGGCCATTGTCACCCAAGGGCTCTGTGTGTATGTATAGTAAATATATATCTCATTTGTTTGAGCAGCAGTGGATACTTCTGTAATGGTTGCAGTGCTGCCGGGGTGTGAATGGGTGTGTCAGAGCGAACAGTTCCCAGAAGAACCCTCATTGCTTTTCTGTCTGCAGCCGCCTGTCTGTTGTACCAAACTGCTCTTGCTAAAATCAGGTATAGGGATAAAAGCCTTAGAGAAAGGGTAGGGGTACTGTAGGCAGATAAAGTATGTCTGAGATGTGTTTAAAACCTTGGCTTGGTCCAAGTCTGTATGCTGTATAAGTATCATAATTATTTGGTTACTGCCTGCTCAACTCATTTCTCCTTTTATGAGCTGCCAGAAGCGTCTTAAAGAAGCAGGGTCTGCACTGACTCTGGGAGCAATGCTTTTGTACAGTGAGACATAGCAGAAAACCCAATCATCTAGTCTGCAGCATAGTTACAAAACGTGTGTCAAACTTCACATATGCCCCACAGGGAAGTTTCTTTAATGGCTTAGCAAGGTATTAGACTAAAACTACAATATATTTTAGTTGGCATGTGGTACATTCCAGCACGACTTTGTAGTCAGTAATGACTTCAAAACAGCAGTTGATGGTGGGTTTATTTTCTTTTTCAAACCAGTGACTTTTCCGTGTATCACATAGTGGCCATTGCTGTTGGGAAACACCTTGCTTGAAGACAAAAGTCAGATCTGCTCCTGAATTTGAATATTGTTTCTTTTAGTACAGAATTTGGCAAAATTAGAAAGCGCCTGGGTTTACTGTTGACATGATTACTAAAGGAACGATGAGCTATAGAGAGCAGTTGAAAAAACTTACTCATCCTGAGTTCTGTGCTGTTGTGACCATACCGTCACTGACATGTGAGTGAGGCACACACATGGTATTGACACGACTTCTCTTGTCTAAGAAGTCTGGATCCAGGAGGATATAGATGCTGACATCTTGGTTAATGGTGATTCTGGGGAAGATTTTGCCCTGTGAGCATTATGTATTTGTAAAAATATTTCTCTTGAAGTTTTCTTTGATTAACACAAAGCAAATCTTAGAATTTTGACCTCCAAACTGGAAGAAGCTGGAATAGAAGTAGTAGTAAAGATGAAATGAAAATAGGGAGAATGAGTCCACCAGTGGGAGGGAGGAGGCTAGCTATTAGCACTGGAGAGGTTGCCAGAGTCTCAGTACAAGGTAAGGCTCTGAGACAGGGCTACTATAGCTCTGTCAGTCACAAAGGAAGGCACCTCTTGGCTTATATATCCATCATGAAAATTTGTAAATAAAGCAGTTTGAAGAAGGTCTTTGTGCTAGTTTATTTTCATTTAGTCCTTACAGTGTGTATCTTGGCTATTTTCCCAAAGCTGCAAAGTAATCGCTTCATGGAAAGGTTATATACCTGCCCTTGAAATACTCTCACACACAGAGCCAGCGAACCATGGCAGGGGGTTGTCCTGCAGCCTTTGGAGAAATGTTTGTTGATTCTTTAGTTACCGGCGTTCAGCGCAATGCAGAACTATTACCTTGAAAACAGGAAGTCAGAGAAAAGCTTAATGAGGAAAGTTAGCATCATACTTCTTAAACTAAATGCTTTTAAAACTACTGGTAGCTCTAGCCAAGGTTAGATGAACTGTTCCCCATACCTGGTGTGTCTTTCTCCCCAGAACAGTTCCCATTACTTTTATTGGCCAGGACTTGAAAAACAGTATTAATATAGCAGTTATTCATCTATCACCTAAACATGCATGAGGCTCTACTGTAGCAAGAACGTGCCAGCAGGAGGAGATGTCTCGAGATGCTGATAGACGGGTATAAACAGCAGAGAGAACCACGAGCTCATTACTGTTAAAATACTTGTAGAAAAGATGGGTTCTCAAGAATTTCATGAAGGGATAAAAAAAATTAAAGAGCTTATGGAAGAGAGCAGGAATATACAGTGAGGAAAAATGTAAATCTCAAAGGCATGTTTGGTTGTATGGCAAGGAGCATGGCAGATTGCAGGAAGCAACTAAAATTAATTGTATGGATAGCATGAAGTCTTGAAGAATTTAAGTTAGAGAAGAAATCTGAAATGTATCCAAGCAAGAACCTAGGGTAAACCTCTGCAGGTATTTCCACTAATTTGGATGGCAACTGTCAGGAACAGGTGAAAATAAATGAGGAATAAAAAAAGATAGCAGCAGCAATCAAGTGAATGTATAAGAGGTGTGGAGCCTATAGATATGTGAAAAGTTAGAAAAAGTAAACACTGCGTTGCTGACCTGGCAGAGGAAAAAGCTCTGGCAAGCTCTGTGGGATATGGGTTAATTAAAACGCAAAGGGCAAACAATGCAAGATGGCAAAGTTCTTGTCAGAGAAGAGATGGCATTCGGGGAGTGGCTAGGCAACAGCAGTAATTAGGTTTGAAAATAGGTTGCTAAAAGACATTGTTTTTAAGGACAGATCAGATAAGGACAGACTAGATAAACATCTTTAAAGGACAGTTTGGGTATTGGTGATTGTGCTGCTGGTTAAGAAGATGGAGTAGAAGACCCCTGGTAATTTTTTCTTCTTTGATAAAAGGATAATTTTAGTTCTGTGTGTAGTTGACTGGTAGTGGAATACATTGTAGAGAAGCAGGGGGAAAAATGATGTAGAGCTTCCTATATAAGGAGAGGATAAGCCAGCCCAAGAACTTAGAAGTTTTTTGGAATTTCAGAGACGCTGTAAGAAAGCTTCTTCATTTGCTTTCTGGTCTTCTTGCCTTGCATTTCTGTTCCTGCAGTAACAGAGAAGTGTTTGCAAATACCTCAGGAAAGAAGGTGATAGTAAACGTTGATTGTTTTTTTAAAAGAGAACCCTATGCAAGACAATGAGGGAAGGTATTCTGCCAAATTCTCCTCTAACATTGCTTTTTCCAGGACCAAGGCTAAGTGTAGGTAGTTACTGGCGAACTGTAACTTCACAGAGAGGACAATCATGAAACAAAGATGACCCACCACAGTAATCTTGCCTACTTTGAAAATGATACAGCTTTGTACTGGAACAATTCATGGTGTTCAAAACATGTGATATTTTAGCATCAGCAGGTAGCAGGGAGCATGCTTTATCAAATAGCATTTTTCAGCACTAAATTGAATTCTCAGACTAGAGATGTTCAAAACTCCAACTGAAGGCCAGCAAAGTGAGAAGAACAAGACAGAGGTTGGGTTTGTCACCAACACGTCTCCAATACATACATCATGGTTGCTACGAAGTAAAACACACATCTACAGTCTATTTTGTTCTTTGCAAGGATTTCTTTGTGATCTCTCTGGTGGTTTGGACCATTCTCCGTGGGTTATCAACAACGGTAGGTGTGAAGCCAGCTTGGCATAGCTGCTCGCCATTTTCCAGACTAGACCAAGAGTTCATCAGCTGTTAACAGGCAGTTTTCTCTTACTCCTAGGGAGGTAACAATAATTTCAAAGCCATCAGACATTGTAATTATCAGTGACCATTATGGCTGCTGCTAATACTGGTGGCAGAGAGGATTGTGTCAGCCTTGAATGTTTATCAGTTTCCTCCCTGCCAAATCACAGGCCTTCCTACGGTGGCATCAGCACTAATATCAGTAGCAGCTGGCTGTGATTTTCCTCCCTTGCCGCAGCTGCTGGAGCTGACCCCACCCAAGGGATGACAGAGCAGCTTGTCATATGAATGAGTCTGCGGGCGGTAGGTAATGTGAAAAGCCAACTGAGAGAAAGAGGGGTTTTCCTTGGAGAATCTTTTCAGTCAGACTGAAAGTTCAGCTAATTGCGATTTGAAGTTCAAACCTCCGTGAGCGTTCCCTGCCTAACGAAACCTGCAATCATTTTGGGAGTCTGTGCCTACAATTAAGAACACAATTGAACTCTTTTTTTGTACACACTGGCTTTGGGACTTTCCAGTTCCTCTACATGACAACACTGGCTGCATTATATAATGCAGCAATCTTATTTCAGTACCTTAACCTTCAACCCTCACATTGGGAAACAGAAAAAAAAAAAGAAGACAGAACGGAATTGAAGAATAATCTACAATTTTAGCAATCACTAACATGGAAACTCAAGCAACTACGCCAACTCAAAGTAAAAATCACAGAGAGGACCTGAATTTTACTTACATTCAGAGTTTGAAAAATTAATTGCTTCGGTTTTTTTCCTTTCCTTCTATTGATGTCTGAGCTAGGCTCAGTACTGGAAGCTCTAAGAGACTGTCTTGTGCCTTTGCAAAANGGTTTTTGTTTTGAAAAAAAAAAAAAAAAAAAAAAGAAAAAATCAGACACACAGCAGCTGTGGTAAAACTTCCGTCTCTGTTTCTGCTAATGATACTGTTCCAAAAGCAATGTGAGATGGTTATAAAAGAGGTTGCCAGGTTACAGGCTGACAGCTGCCTAGGAAAAGGGCATTAGCCAGAGATCATCAACTGCACAGTTAATGTCTGTTTTACTAAATACATGCTTTCATAAATAAGAAGCTGCCCTTGACGGAATGTATAATAGCAAAAAAAATCTGCTGTGACGTAGCTTTTGTTGATTATATACGTCTCACAGTGGCAGCATGTTAGCAAAACAGGTTCTCAGAGGTATATTTCCCTTTTTTATTGTTATTTTTGTTAATAGATAGGTGCCTGTAAAGAAGCAGGGTGCGGTACGTGTGGGCAGGTGTAATGAATAGTTTCTTGCAGCGTTCCCATGCAGAAGTGAAAGGTTAACTGGAGCTCAGCGTATGGTCCATGGCCACCCGGGACCCTGTGGGCAGATGTGAGCGAGCTCTGTCCAGGCAGCAAGCAAGCTGCCATCCAAATCAGGGTCTAAAAGTCAAGCACCAGCCTTAAGCTGGCAGCTTCTCTGAGAGAATATATCTTGCTGCCAGGGAGGCTTCTCGGCAAGGGATTGGTATCACGCTTGCCAGAGCAGCATGGCTGCAGCCATTTTCAGAGAGCAGGCAGAGCCCACGTGCCCACTCAAAGCAGACGAAGCAAGCTGGCAGCTGCTCTGTCTACAGCGTGTAAACGCAATAGTTCAACAGTGCCGTAGGGGGGATTGTGATGGTAGGGATTAGTTGCTTAGCCGCTCTTTGCCATCGGGCCGATGTGCTTCTTGTAGATAAGATGGGGTGTCCCTATTGCGGAATGAGGCGTCTAAGGCAGTGATACGGTATGTCACTGCTAGGGGCAGCCAGGTCTTCCCAACTCCATCACAGTGCTCTGCGTGAAGCTTCTGCACAAGGAGTATGGAACAGTTAACTGGGCAGGTTCAGGGGAAAGTAGTATTTGCGAATTATAAAGAAACATGATTCATTAATAATGAAGACGCCAAGAGTGAGGCCTGAACTCATTTCAGTGTTTTGCTTTTACTCACTTCCCTATTCTTCATCCTGTTTGATTAGGTGTCCTCCATTAATTTACATGTCCTTTCCCTTTTCCATCATTCACTCAGGCATGTAAGTGTAGAAAAAAGCCTCTTTTGCTAATGAGTCTTCATATTTATAAATGTAGGGTTTTGTTCTCTGTTCCTATATATTGCTTATGCATGAATTTGACGTATAGGAACATTTAGAACATGGAAGTGAAATTTCCCCGGTAGCAGTGTTATAAAAATCAGATAAAACTTTCCTTTGTCAGTCTGACACTTCCATCCTGCTTACTTGTAGGTGTGCTACTTACACACACAATGAAGACTGGCAGCTATTTTCAGTTCAATAGCACTTGGTTCCTGTTAGACAACAGTGAATGCAAAGTATAGTTTTCTTAAAATGTTCTTATTCAAGGCCTATCTTTTTATGATTAGGGATGATCGAATCTGTTTGGCAAATGAGAACTGACTTAAATCTTTTGTCCTACTGTCAAACTTAACATTTCTTTAGGTTCAATAACTTCAAGATTGATTTAATAATTAACTGAAGAATGATAAATTTAGTCAAGTTTCTCTCCTGTCTGAAGCAATATTTCCTAGTGATAACTATCAGCTCTCTTCCTGAGATCTTGGAGGTATTTGTACATAAAGGCTTGATACTGTGGGAAAGCCAAGTGCCGAGAGACGTAAAATGACCCAGCAAGTCAGAGAGGAGCCAAGAACAGACCCGCTGTCTCTAACCAGAAGGTGGGCCACCTGGCCATGTTGCCAGAAGGCCATGTGGCCAGCATGTTACAAGTCCAGAGAAGTTTGAGTGTCACTGTACAGCAACTACGTGTATAGGTGGTACTTGGGTATATCTTAAATGTCCACGTCTTCTTTTGAACAGCTTTTTCTGTTTTTCACACCTATTTATTGTTTCCCCAACTAATCCATCACCATCTCTCTGGGCTATCTGGCTGAAGCAGTCCAATAGATCTGACAGACTCTTGTCAGCCTGTGTCTGTGATAGGACTGATCCAGTTTTGATCCAGCAAAACTTCTGCTCAGCAGCTTAGTCATTCTTAGCCAAAATGAATTGTAGAGACCAAGTTCTTCTTCCAAGAGGCAGGCCTCAGAGAAGACTCAAAGGACAAGAAAATTCTCTTACTCATATTTTTTTATGATTTTCTTTTGATTTCAGCCTACAGTGCTGGCAAGTCTGACTTACTGTCATTGTGTTCAGCATCAGACTAACAGGGCAGGAGCATCCAGTGACTTCACAAGATTTTGTATTAGCAAAATACCACTCTTACATTGCACCAGCAAGAGTCACTTTGCCTTCTTAGGAGGAGCAAAAGCTCTTCTAGCACAGAAAATAAAAATACTTTTCTTGAAATTTCATATTGAGCTCTCAGCTGTTAAACTCCTCTTTTCCAGAATGTAACAAAATCATTTTAATAGCCTACAGAGAATAGATACTTGGTGGTTCCAGTTCATCACTGAATGGGCACAGCTAGGGATTTAGACAGGCAGCTATCCAATTCCCAATTCTTGTATTAAAAGCAGTAACAGGCAGATGTTGTGAGCATGTGAAACACCTTTCCGTGGTGACTGCCTAGAGAGAAGTTTCTTTCCTGCTTTTGTGGCTTGCCTCAGAAAACCCTGGATCCATTTGCTCGTTGTTATGGTATAAAATGTTGCAGAGCTCTTCTCAGAGTGTGCATGATGACTTTTGTGTCTCCTGACATTCCCATATTAGATCAGTCCTACTCATTCTTTTCCTTATCCTTGTATTTCCTGGCTGCTTGTTTGATGGGAAAAGACTGCAGTAGTTTTCCTTTATTTCTCAACATCACCTTGACCTGCCAAGTCTCACACTTTATCTGGTAGTGACATAGTTTGTGTTCATGCTGAACAGAGCACAACATGAGCTGGCTTTTAAAACAGTGAAGCACAGGCAATCTTAGAGCATCATGGAAGGGTAAGACCAGCACAGTTATTTTTTTTCAGAGCATTTCTAGGTATAAGTGCATTTTCTGTCTCTGTGGGTTTGTGTGGATTAAAGAAAAGCCCAACAGTCCAGTTTTCCAGGAGGAGGCGCATCCTGTGACTTGGAGATTATTAAGACCAATGACTGAATCCAAATTTGTTTTCTGTTAATGCTTTGCTGAGAGTATATTTTTATCCACATAGTTCATAAAACAAGTATTTTGTGTTTCTTTCTGGAGCTGGAGACCTTTTTGCTTCTTCTCTTATATTTCCTAACAACTCCTATTATTTATATACATGCCAGTGGAGACCAGCCCTATCATAAATTAATGTAGAGTGCACATTATACTACATACAGAACAATGCAAGACTGGTAAAATGTTGCAGCAGTGCCCTTAAAGATCAGTGGAATTTCTATCCAAAATTTTGCATTTGCAAATGAATGAATTCTTTAATTAATTTCCTTTGCTGAGCAAAGGAGGAAAAGTTCAAAAAACTCTCTACCTGACTAGGTTACCCTTCAAAACAAAATATAGGCAATGTTATTATCTTCAATTGCTTCTATGTTGTTCACAATCCCATTTAAAAATACAACACTGAAAGCCTTGGGCCCAGCAAGGGTTATGTCTGTTAATAACCTACAAGAGTGTTTGGTGATAACATCTACTTGATGGTACACATCCACATCTTCAAAGCTCAAGGTGGGCATTAGTAACGAAATACAGTGGTCTCTCCTCAATATATCCTACAGCGCCTTAAATATTTGAACATTTCGACATCAAAATATGTCTGAGATGTATTCTTTCCCCCTGTCATCTGCTGGCTTCTTCCAAGCACCGTAGAAAAACTTGAATTCTTCTTGAAAGAGGTTTGACATCTTACACTTTCTCAATGTATCACTTCAGAAAGAGGAGGTGTCTCCGATGAAATTTTGTTGTGTATAGTGTTTCTTTTTCTTGTGTCACACGTAGTTCACATAAATATTACAACATTTGGTCTAGAGGGGGCCACTGTCTTATCTGGTGTGTTTCATCAACACATTCAGCACAGTTGGAGTCAGGCTGGACGTGTTTACATTACCATGGAACTACAAATTTCAAGTCTAGATATAGTGTTATCTAACAGAGTAAAGATGATCCCAGCTGGTGAGAAAGAAGTGAACTGACAAATATGCTCATAGCAGCCAATAATAACTATGATTTTTTGTATCCCTTTGGAAGTCAGTGATTTTATCCCCAACCCACAGGTAGGGAAACAGAGACAAAGCAAAGTAAGTCACCCAGCAATGTAGCTGTAAATGGAACTTCTCAAGTCCCAGCCTGGCATTCTATCAACAAGACTAGTGCCTCTTTCCCTTGAATTTAGAAAGCAATTATGATTTCACATACAGGGCTGTTTCAGCTGAAATAAACATTATTGTTATTCATAAGAAAAAAAGTCCTTCTGCAAGAATTCTCCTACTGGTGAACAAGAGTACAGAGGGGCAGAGCATTCTCTGGAAAGCTGTTATCTTAAAACCAGGAAACTGTTCAGTTACTAACTGGTAATCCATCATTGAGCCTGGCTATGCAATCCTTACCTCAGCTGGACAATCCATGTGAGAAAATGCTCTTTATGAGTAAGAGTGTGAAACACTCTTACAACCCATTGTTTGCAGACCTGCACTGAATTTATTAACAGTATCAGTTGAATACTTTACCTGACTTTATTACTCATACTCATAGCGCTCAGGCCATGCCACTTTATCAACACCACTCAGTATTATGGTTGACTCCCAGCAATTGCAAGGCAACATATTAACACCTTTTTTCCACCCCTGACATGATACAGATATATCCACAACAATAGTCATAGCAACATGTTCAAGTCCTAAGTCCGTCTTTTGCTTTTTAACTTACTGGTCTGGTATCTTGAAATGATTGCTATATTGGGAGGTATCCCAATATCTCCCATCCTTACAGAGCAAATAGTTTTAAGAGTCAGATAAATTAACAGTGTTTCAGGAATGGATACAATAGGGTGTGTTGAAGACATGCTTTCAGACTGTTCAAGAAAGACAAATGGGATCTATATGCAATGACTGGTAGCAGATCATCTGGAAAAGTCCTTCCATGCTGTGTCAGCTACTTCTGCAGTTCTTAAGAAAGATCGCTGCTTTGTTTAAAGAACTTCCTGCTTTTGTTTTTTTGCAAGTATGTGATAAGAGCTTCTTACTTGTGATTTCAGAGTCCTTTCCTGGCTTGCTTTCCTTTTCAGCTCTGATACAAGCTTACTGCTCTCAATCCATCTTTTGTACTGTGTATAGCTCACTGTGAGTACTCATTGTCATGTGGCAATAATGAGTCACTCAAGATCAGTTTTTTGCTTTATCTAGTGTACTTGACAGACAACTCAATGAATTTTGCCTCAAGAACATAAGTAATTTCCTTAGGGGAAAAAAAGAATCCCGTGATGCTTTAATAAGAATAAATTACTACCTATCTAGGATTTTCTACTTATTAAGATGGCTTATTCCTGATTTGCTATTTGAATTGACTCTTGCTTAGAGTGAATCTGACTTCATGATGCTTTCCAATGTCATGAAACTCGCAGTACCTGAATTGAGGTCTGTTACTGTATCATTTGCCATTCAAACTTTGAATTAATTCTGGATCTTTTCATAAAATCCAGCTATATCTCATTAAAATAGAAGATTACTAGAATCCACAAGCATCACAGCAAAATCACTGGCTTCCCAATGATTCCAGCACTTTTGGGAGACAATGATTCTTCACTATTTGAGGATAATTACGTGCAAACGTGCATTGCCCTTACATATCACCACTGCCTAAGTATATGCAGGATTTAATGTAGTATTTGAATTCACAGAATATCGAGGTCACGCTGCCAATGCCTCTTTCCCATTCTTCCCTCATGCAAGTGAATATTCACTACCTCTCATGAATTTTTAGGTTTAAATAAACTTTTTTTCAAAAATAGGAAACAATTTATTAAACCCAAGGCATATCATTGTTCTCACCACATTTGCGATAGCAACAGCACTGTGCACATACTAATGTAATCTCTAGTTATTAAACATACCTTTTTACTAAACCAATTCTAAAAGATTCAAAACTAAGACTGTAAGAATTATTAAAGAAATTTAACTGAACTTCTAGCTTGGGATACAAATAACCTGCATGCATCTCAGGAAGGTTTCTTGCTAGTCAATATTTTCATTATAAATCTCAAGATTCTTGAAACTGTGGTATATGGATGGATAGAGTGACACGGAATCCAAAAAATGGAAATATTTTGCCACCAAAAATTCCAGTAGGAGTTGCCTGCCGGCCTAGGCATTCTGGTTACAGGCTATGGGATCCCTGCCCCTCCGGTAGTAGGGAAAAAACAGAGGGAGTAGTGGATGTGACAGTGTTTTCTTCCATCGTTAGAAGCTTGCACTGATTTAAGGTAGCATAAGACATTTACCGTTGATTTCTAGAGATTCTAGATGAGATTTAAGTAGATTGTGTTAATCATTACTAGTTTTTTACAAAGTGATCATTTCCAGAAGTAGCTTTTTATTTGAACCATATTACTTCAGATTGCAAGCCAAGTCTTTCTGCCAATGAAAATCTTAAGTTTGGGTGGTTTTTTCCCCACTCTTAGTCTGTCCTAATATTTCCAGAGTAAAACTGAAGGTCTTCAGGAAGTGAAAATGAAATGTGCAATTCACGAGTTATATTTTTTTCAATAGTATGTAGTACGCTCCTAAAAGCGCCATGGTTGCCATCCCTCTATTGAAAATGTACTCATGGCTGGGTACTTCTTGGGTTTTTATGGAGAGGAACACATTGAGATCAACCCCCTCTCCGTCTCTGCAACTGCAGTAGCTTGTGCGCACAGCTGATTATGCAACTTCCATCTGTCATTATTGCCTGTCAATTAAGCTCTTCAGACTTCTTCCATGATCTATTCTTCAGTGAATGCTTTCTTCCAAGATTGTTTCTTTACTTTCTCTTTCATATCCAGCATTTCTGATCCCTTCAAATCACACCATTTGTAAGGTGGATAGCAATGACCAGACAGCACTGCTAGAAGAAGTTATCCAAAGTCCCGCTATGGAAAGAAAGCAGGGTTTCAGTGTAACATCACGAAGCGAGTCAGCTGCTTTTTGCTTAGCATTGATTCTAATAAGTAACTTTCTTCAGTTTTTGGCTTTGATTTGATTATCATTCATCCAGTAATTTGTTAGGACCTAGACTCTTCCATATTCTGGAGACCTTCAGAATGGAGATGATACTATACCTTATTCTGTTTTTTTTTTGTGAAAATCACAAATATTCAAAAGTACTGTTTTATCCGTCTTTAAAACTGCAAAGTTACATACAGAAGACACAGCTATATTCTTAATCTGAGAAATCTGAATTTAGTATGAGTCATTAAATCATGCATTACATTGGAGTTTTCAGTTCTCCAGTTTAATTTCTGTCAGGCCAAATTCAATGGATTATTGGATATTTTAATCAATATGCAATTAGCAACTATGATCCCTGACTTTAGTGTTTAATATTGTGCTAATTTGTACTGTTCAGTAAGGTACGTCCTTGTAAATTCGTACAAGGAACTTCTACAAAAAGGTTGGGTTTCATCTTAATTTTACCAGACATTTGAAAAAAAAATGGAGAGGAGTTGTGAAAGAAACTGGGAATGAGTTCATCTGCATTGTGGGGAGGCCGAGTTTGGAATAAGTACTGACATGTTTCCTGTTTGGGAAGTCCTCTCCTGCCATTATTTCTTCCCAGGAAGTCTGCGTGGGTCATTTGTCTTTTGACATGTCTTACATCGTGAGGCATATTCTGAGCAGCCTTCTTTTTAGCATGTCTACCCAACTAATGTTATCTTTGTTTTAACTGGCTGGCATTCAGAGCTTTTAAAAAGATTCTTGGGGTTCTTTTCTCATTGTGAAGTGACCTTGTTAAAGTCAATAGATGTTCTACTTCTTATTCAAGATCTTTTTTTCTCTTTTTCAGTTTTGAGCATTCCTTGCTTTTCCATAATGAACTTATTGTACAAATGAGTTTAAAATGTTGAGAATACGTATTAGAGGTTTTCCTGTGTAACTCAGAGGAGCAGAGGAAATATAAAAAGCATAGTTTTTTAGATTATAAGTTCTTTACTAAAAAATAAAAAAAATCACAGGATCAAAGAATCACAGAGCGGCGGGGGCTGGCAGGGCCCTCCGGAGCTCCCCCCGTCCAGCCCCTGCGTGAGCAGCACCCCCAGAGCAGGGGCACAGGACCGCGTCCAGGCGGGGTGGGAATGGCTCCAGGGAAGGAGACTCCACAGCCTCTCTGGGCAGCCTGGGCCGCTGCTCTGGCACCCGCACAGCAAAGGGGTTTTGCCTCAGATTTCAGTGGAACTTCCCGTGTTCCAGCTTGTGCCCGGTGCCCCTTGTCCTGTTGTCGGGCACCGCTGAGAAGAGCCCAGTCCCACCCTCCTGACACCCGCCCTTCAGATCCTGATAAGCACTGAGGAGATCCCCCTCAGCCTTCTCTTCTCCAGGCTGAACAAGCCCAGGTCTCTCAGCCTTAATATTTCAATATAATCTGAAAAATAGTTTCAAATTATACCTGGTATTATTGAGTAGCATACTGCAAATAATTAAAATTCAAAATCTGTCATTTCATTGGACTTGTTAATCATACATTTGATTATGTATTAATTTCTTATCTAAATAACCACAGAACTTAAATCAGACTTCCCATGACTTGTCAAAGCTTAGATGGAGGCTGAATGTAAGAGCTGTAAGAACACAACACAATAAAATAACAATGTAATAGTTCTTTGCTCTTACAGCATTCTTTATCAGTAAATCTAAAATTGCCTTATTAAGGAGGTTAGTTGCAAACTGAGGTAGAGAGAGATGAATTGGCTTATCCAGGTTATATCAGCAGGTAAATGGCAGAGCAGGGAATAGGGGACAGGCATAAGGCCCTTTGAGCTCCAGCCTGGGGATCTGTCTGCTGGGCAACACTGTGTCTCACATGCTTTTATCCCAAATGACTAAAGGATTTGCTTTCAGTCAAACAATGAAAATCAGACTCCAACTATTATTCACCAGCTGTGTTTCATCTATGTTTCTTCACCTGGATTGCATGGAACTGATCCCAACTGATTCGATTCACAATCCCTGTTACTCAGCCTTTGGGTTAGACTACTCATTGTACAGCCTGAAGCTTTCCTAGTATCGACAATGATGATTATGTTTTCATCATCTCGAGGGGGGCATATCTGATAACTGTCTAATTCCAGGACTATGATTTCACTGCCTGCAATTTTCCACTGAGGTGCTGCACAGCTAGACCATGTTCTAGTGGAGTCTGAAAACTTTCAATTCACTACTGGGTGAAAGTATTGCAAAAATAATAATATTAATGTCAGCAGCAAGGAGTTTATCGTAAGTGATGACACTGTATAGGCTCACTCAGGATGTTTACCAGAGCAACAGTTGCCAAGCAGATAAAGTATGTTTGGAAGATGCATTAGCAGACTTTTTTCTTCCCGCAGCAACTGCTGAGGAATGAAACACATTTCCTGTACTTACTTGCATTTTGAGTGGCCCTATGAATGCTTGATTCATTAATAGTGCCACCCCCACTTTTTTAAATTAGTAGCCAGGAAAGCTATCAGATTAAGAGACTGATGCCTTTTGCCCATCGGTAAACAGACACAGAGACAGTGACTTTGGTGGCCAGTAGGCAGATTTGTTAAGAAGATCAATTTTAGAAGGAAGTCAACAGCTTGAGCTTTGTGCCACATCCTGTTTCCAGTGTGCACTTACTGAAGTAACACAGAAATGTAGTAAATGCTTATTAACATTTGGTGGAGAAAGGAGATCCTCCTACTGCAGTGTATCCCTCTCTGGCTACTGTCTATATCCACAGCCACAGCTCTCCTTTTCATTTCAGAGATCCACTTGAGCCCACTTGGATCACAGGGTTAGCATGGCTATGTCATGACTCTTTATGTAGTTAACAGGATACAGGAGAGTGAGTAAGCTACTATCTTATTTGCCTTTTCTGCCCAAATTACTAGGTACCCAAATATAACTGGGTAGCAGGAACAGCTCTGGCACAGCTTCAAAGAAAGGTCTGATTTTATACCTTTGGATAAATAGAGAGACATCTTCACTTTGTTGTCACCACACCCAACTACTAAGAATATGCTGTCTCTATTTATAGCAGGCACTCCTTGCACCATGCAGGTAAATTCCTTTTAAAGTGTTTTCCTGGACTTTATTGTCTTTACAAAGCCAGGCATGCAGAGAATTTTTTTTCCCCTAATTATCAGCAATCTATTAGGGATATAGCTATGGGGGGGGGGGTTTCTCCCATGAAAGTTTTCAAGACTTAGAACATTTTCCTATGCCAAACTGAAATGAAAATATGACATTTTTAAAAATTCTACAGGGAAATTTTGGACTGGGTTCCTCAAACCATCTACTTGTATTGCAGCCATGTAAACATTTAAACTTAACTTTCTTAAATTATTTTATTTTGTGCAAACTAATTAATTAAGTTTCAGAATGAAAGGCAGTTTCAAACTGAAAAACAAACCCCTTGTTTTGCTTTATTTAAGTATCCACAAGGGATATTTCAAGAACTGAAAATATGGTTTATTCCCGCTAAACCTGGAAGTGTATTTCCCATAAATCATTTTAGCTGTCACAGCTTGGCAATAGCCCAAGGAAAGTACCTCATCTGACAGCTCCCAAGAATCTGTAAAGGCTTACTTTCACTATCGCTATTTGGAGGAGCCTTGCTTATGGTGTAGGTGGCTTATTTCCAGGTTTTGTTTCTCTACTTTCCGTAGAGAATGGTGGCTAGCAGAGCAAGAACAGCATAACTGGGGGAACAGAAAACATTACCGAGCCACACTAAATGACTATACATGTTGCTTGATCCTTGGCTCTTTGTTGTTGTGATGGTAAAGGGCTGCAGCCTCATAGACACATGCTTGCTTAACTCATACGGATCCTGCAGGATTCGACTTCTAAGTTTTGATCAGTGTGTAGTCATCCCAGTTTAGAGGCCGACTTTCCCAGCACAATTTTCCTTTCCTCATCAAGCCCTGAGGGATTAAAGTATAGGTGTGTTTTAATGATGTCGACACATGTCTATTAGTGACTGGGGCTGGGATTAATGAATCATTTTACATAACCCAGCAAACAGCTATCCAGTGGTTTTCATCACTACTGACCTGGGCTTTGGTCCAACTTCTGACACAAAGGTGGAAGCCTCTGTATCCTATTACAGTTGTCTGGGCTGTGAATTGCTTTAGTGAATGGTTTTACTAATAGCCTCTAAAGAAATGGTGGAATACTCAGGAAATAATAATGCCATCCAGGCCCGTGTGTATTGTAGTGCATTAGGTAATCACTGAATGGTATTTTTGTACATTCACCTTCTCCCAGATGTCAGAACGGCAGTAATCGGGCTATCTGTTAGTAGATCTGTTGACAAAATGTCTTGGATCCTGAAATGTTTCATGAATCCATCCCATATGAAATTCTGTATTCAGAGGGCATTTCCTCCAGTCGTAAGAAAAATGTGCATACTTACTTAGCCATGAAATAGTTTTCCTGAGAAACATTTGAAAAACCAGCCATCAACTGGAGATAGGTCTGAACTGAGAGCTGAGATCTGAACTGTCCAGACCTCCTCAGATCTTAGGACTCATGTGGCCTGATTTCTAGATTCCCTGGAGGGGAACCATAGTTACCAGGAGTCTCTTTTAAACAGATGTTAATCTGTTTCAAATAGGCCACTTTTCTCTGCTTCATTACTAGCATGCATTAAAGCAGGTGCTAATATTCAAAATATAGATATCAGTGCTAAGCTAATGGTGTGCCTGTTCAGAAGTGCCAGTACAAGATTAAATACTCTGTGACTATAAGGAAACGTTTACCCATGTATATCTGCCTAGAGCTTGAAATCTGATTAACAAATTTAGAACAAAGTTCTTAAAATAAATGTAAAAACTATATTCTATTAGAGCAAACAGAGAATAAAAACTATCTGCACCATCCAACCCCTAGTTCTGTCCCTGTTTTCAGCCCCAACTGATCACATCCTGGTGACCTATCAATCATCTTGAACCACAAACTGAAAAGGAAAATCCCCATGAGAACAGCACACTAACATTTCCTGGTTACCACGCGATGCAGACTGTGGTTTTACCAAGAAGTCTAAGTATTCTTCTACAGGTTTCCATTTAATGCGGGCAGGGTTTTTGCAAATCTTCATTGTCTTTGATGTACCTCTGCAGTTGTTAAAATAACATATTTTTTTTTTAATATAAGACAGCATTCGCCTTGAGAATGAAACCTCTAGGTATTGTCTTGAAAACAGTGAAAAGCAGGGAGGAGTGCATGAAATATCCATACAGTGAATCAAAAAATCTTAATGGAAAATTGAACTCCAATGGGAAAAGTTTGCATGAGTCAGTGTTACTCATTACGTGTAAGGGTTGCAGAATCAGGGTGGAAATGAAGATTGCACCTGGCTTCTTACTGTGACAGCTTCTAACAAGCCTCTACTATTAATAATCAGGGTGTAACTCACACTTGCATGAAAGGACAATGCTCTTTAGTCTGTCTCAGCCAATTCTATCACACCAGTGGGCTCTAGGTAGCAAATTGTCTGTGGAACTGGTTATGTGAATGGCAATAGCAGTGAAAGGCTTGCATGCAGCTGCTTAAGCCAGAGCACCAGAAATCCCAGGAAAGGCAAGGAGAAATGGCCTGTGTGAAAGTTAATGTTCTCCGTGCTCATAAAACGCAGTGCAGGCTTAGGGGCATTCCATGGCTTCGGGCTGAGTCGTCCAAGTCTGGATGAGATTAATGGTAATGACAATTCAGGCATGTCTGCTACTTTTTGCCTTTTTTTTAAGAGCTATTATTAAACAATTTTGTCTTTCAGCTGTTGCAAATCATGTGGATGTCAGGGAAAGATCATGGCCAGTCAGCCCCCAAAGCCTGCCAGCTATAAGAGGGGGCAGAAGGGAAGGTTTGGGTGCTGTTTGTGATTCCACTGTGAATCCACTCTGAATCAGCTCCTTTGAAACTTCAGAAGGGTTGAAAGGATCAGTAACAGTTTGGCACACAGTATGAGTTTTGCATTGCCTTGTCTCTTGAAACAGGGAAAAAAAATCCATCTTTTGCATAACTGTGTTAAGCCAGATAAGTAGCATCAACATAAAATTAATGGATTTGACCTTCCTGCACAATGGGAAAAGGTGGAATATGTGTTTAGATTTGGATTTGGCAATGATGATTCTTCCTTAACTCAAAATTGATCTATAAGCCTCAGCATGGAAAAAAGAATTAAAGGTGTTAATTTAATTTAGACCCTGTCTTTTATTTTTGATCAGTTTTGTATTGATATGACTAGAAATATTTTCATTAATTCAATTAAGGGTCCCCATTGTCTGGATGTTAAAATATGAGACCGTTAAGTAAAAACTCTGGGTTCCCTGACAGCTCTGGGCAGTATGCTCTGCATCTGTATTTTGCCATTTTTAAAATGTGGCAATTACTGTTTTCACAGAGGAGATGCTGGGTTTATGCAATTTGCTTAGACTGTGAAATGTCATGTGAGTTTTAGGTACTGCTATAGTCCTTTTCCACACTCAGTGCTTCATGAACAGTGTCTATACTACAGCAATGTTACAAACATTTTTAATAGTAGGCGTAGAAGATATCATCAAAATAAAAACAAAGCATGCTGTCTCAACATTACTTTAGGGCAAAGTACCAACTAATTGCATGGTCTCAAAACTAGTTTTGAGAATTGGATTGCCACATTTTTGCCGGGGCTTTCCTGGACAGCCATGTGATCTC
The DNA here is from genome assembly GCA_013400875.1 of Anhinga rufa. NCBI lineage: Eukaryota > Metazoa > Chordata > Aves > Suliformes > Anhingidae > Anhinga > Anhinga rufa. The sequence continues at coordinate 22,754 of VZTV01093557.1, forward strand.
CCACGCCGAGTGAACAAGGCTTACTGGGAGCTTTGGCCCCTTTGTGTGTGTGTGCAGTGCAGTTGGTCAGCACATGTGCAATAAGCTTGATACCTCCCAGAAGTGTCCCTGTGTACAGCGTGTGTACTGTAGAGCCAGGCTGAGAATTTCCATGGAAAATGTACGTGCATGTAACTGTAGCCCACAAGTAGTTCCATTAAGCCTATTTGTGTAAATAAGTCTATTTATTTTCAACAGCTGGCGTTTAAGGAATTGGCTGCCTAATAAGTGGGATTCTGACTACGACTAGATCTCTCGGTGGTAATGGAGCGTATATTGTAGTGTTTTAAAACCATGAATGGGCTGAGGTTTGATAACAGCTGAATCAAATTCACTCTAAACAAAAGTGAAGTTCACTTAATATTTCAGTGAATCTGGGATGAGCTGCGAGATTCAAATGCAACCCAAAGCAAGTGGCATCTGCTTTCATAGCGAAGGTTCTTCAGAAATTAGCCTAACGTTATTGGAAGAGGTGTTGATATTCCAAACAAATCTAGTTCCAAAGTCACTGGGCTCGTTACTTTTACGTCATCGAACAGATCTCTGTGGTCTGATCCCCAAATTTAATATTAAGTCTTGGGCTTCACAGAATATGCTTAATTATTAACAAATTTAGGCCTGCCCTCTTCTACACGGAAGAGAGAATCAAGAAGGGAAAAGTAAAGAGAAACCTTTTTGCTGCCTAGGTCATTTATGTTTAATACAGCTACTGACTGGACAACTTCCAAAATAATGTCAGGCTTTGAATATGGAACATTGAAAGCCAAAATAGAAGTCACTCATGTGAGAGTGACTGTGAGAGCAGCTCCATTCCACAGCAGTAGTCGTGGGCCACATCCTTCTGTGCAGAGTAGCTATTCGTTGTGTTGTCCTAAGAAAGCATCTATTGGGATCTGCAACCTGAACATCTGTTGACTACATTCGTGACTCGTAGGTACACGTGGCAATGGCTTTTGAGCACGTGGTGCTGTTCGGTGAGGGGTGCGGCCGCAGAAGGTCTCTAGTCCACCAGCTCTCCCCAGGACCAGTGCTGTGCATGGCTGCGTCTGGCACTTGTGGAAGCACTGCAACTATTTCAGAATCATGTGTGGAAACATGCTGAGACTATCATTCTGTGCTAATCCACTAACTTCTCCTCAGACTGTGAAACTCAGCCCTGTTGCAAGACATTAAGTCCTCCAGGAAAGAAAAATGCATTTGTTAGTGTCCTCTTCCACACAGGTTCCTCATTCTTGCCTTCAAAACCTCTCATGACATGGCTGTAATCAGAGAAATTTTAATACAACTGTTTTTCCCCGGAAGAAAAGAGCTGTGTCAAAATAAAGGCATTTTGAGACCACGTGTTAGTCTTGCATAAATTTTACAAAACTTGCAAAACAAAATTATGTCCTGTAGGTGTTTTTTATAACATATGATAAAAAAAAATTAAGAACTGTAATTGTCAAGACTGTTAAACAGCTATGAAATGTGTATCAATTTTGTTTACATTAAATGTTTTTGTCAGCCTAAATAATTGGGGTGGCAGGTGGGAGAAAAGATATTTTTTACATTCTTTTTGTGGAAAGGCAATCCAAGTAACCCAAGTAATCCAAGTAACCCAAGTAACCATAATGATTAATTCTGTTGCCTATGGTGAAAGTATTTAAGATTGGATGCACAGTTTTTGAGCTTCTTTGGACAAACAGTCATCAATACTATTGGACTCCTGCTGTGAATAATGGCAGTCTTCTCACACACCATACAGTCTGGATCTGATCTGGTATTGTATCTCCTTGATTGTTTCCTGTGGAAAAGAACATTCCTTGCAGTTTACTCTGAGTAGATACACTGTAGATAGAATAACCTCAGTTTACTGATGAACAAACGCAATTGAAGGAAGAGTGCATGCCTTCCTTGATTACTATCATTTGCTTTTCAAAATATGCTATAGAAGAAAATAGACCGTCAAGCAAAAATTACATTAGGAAAATTGCTTGTTATTCACATAGAATGTGTCAATGCGAATGTGCATGAATTACATTTCAGGTCTTTTAGGAAAACAGTTATTACATGGCATCTTTTATTTCAAATAGATGGTACTTTTAATATTTGGAGAAGACTGGTCTGTTTTTCCTTTTCTTGCACGTGGAACTCCCATTAAAATTAAGATAAAAATGAGTCCTGCTCCTCTCTTCACTGGGAATAATAGGCTACTCCAATTAAGTGTGCTTTGCAGTTGTCATTCTAGTCTGGAGTTGCAACCACTTTTTTCTCTTGAGGGAAAGGTGGGGCAGGAGCAAAGTTAATTCACATTGCTTTGAAGCATCCTGATCTTTCCCCTTTTTCTCCAGCACATGATTATTCTTATTTATCTTCATATTCGTATTGTATTCATATTCGTATTTGTATACGTACTCATATTTGTATTTGTATACATCTTCATATTCATACTTGTATTCTTGTTCTTATTCTTAACTCTTTCTTAGCTGTGCCTCTTAAGAAAAGATGATAAACAAATGTTTATTTTTCTCCCACTGTACTGTTGCATTGTGTAGGCAATATCTTTCCAACATAAAGATGAACATAGTCCATCTGAGAGCCTCTAGCCCTTAAGCCTTTTGTTCAGTGTCTGTAGTGAACTGCATGAAGTGCTCCCCTCCCGTAGGCTTTGCATATACTGTTTGTTCAGGGTTCCCAGGCTGAAGGCCAGAAAGCAAATTACACAACATAACTATGACACTTTAATTTTTTTATGCATTATTTTTATCCTCATACTGCTTGACATCGAAAGTTACTTTCATGTGCAAACCTTTACAGTATTATTAACTTAAAATCCATCTAAGACATCCTTTAACATTAAATGACCTTACTGCAGTACATATTGAAACTCTGACATAGGTTGGCAGTAAGATGTTTGTGTGTGAGCATGAGCTCAGCAAAAGGAAGCCTTTCAAAATAGAGGCAAATACTGTCAAGATGAATAAACAGGGAGCAAGAAGTTCATTCTTGTGAATTTTTATGTAATGTGTATTTGACACTTCTCTATCTGCCCCAGCAGGCTGAATAAGAAGAGCTTAAAGGTTATCTTTCAGGGAGTGTTTAACAGCATAATGATGATCTAGTTCAGAATATCTGCAAAGCTCACTTAGTTTTTGTCTCAGGTAGATCATGCAACATCAAACCAATGCAAGTTTCTTGCTAATAATAGGAACACGTTGCTTGAACTAGCTCTGAAACTGGGGATTAACGTATATATCCATTTAAAAGGATTCACTGTGAAGGGATCACAATGAGATAATTAAGGATCCTTATGATCATAAAGGCTCTGATTATACACCACTTAATATTTAAAGAATTCTGGTATGAATGAAATATTTTGTTTTCAAATCCATTTGAATATTGTTAGTTTTGCGGTAATGTGGCTTCCAAGGCTTTTGTAATGTATTTACACCTTCTGCACATTGTTAATGGTTTGTTAGAAGTGCTAGATACTTCACAAAAACATGTTGTATTGCTATTTTTGGAAAAGCTGAAGCTTTGGCTTGTGTCTCAGCCCAAAGAAGGGAAATATGAAGAAGATGATTGAAAGTGCTAGCTCTCTTTCTGAGCAAATCGGTAGCTGCTACTGGTTGCTGGTTTGCATCGAAAGCACTATACTTGAAAATAAATCATTTACAGGCCTTCAGTGAAGCATTAAGTCCAACAATTTGTAATTCCTTTTCTTCTTTTCTTTTGATAACAGAATTCAATGTAAGTTGCAGATATGGAGGAGTTTTTCATGTTGAGAAAAACGGTCGCTACAGTCTCACACGGTCTGAAGCAGTCGAACTCTGCAGAGCTCTCAATAGTACCTTGTCAACGCTTGAACAGTTGAAAAAAGCTCATGAACTTGGATTTGAAACTTGCAGGTAAAGAAATTCTTGAAGAAATAATATGTCATGACAAGTCCATCCAGCCATGCTATAGTGTAATTTACAGTTGACTTCATATAGCTGTTAAATAGATGGCCCTATCACTCCTCAAGTAAGTTATATTCTGTGATGAAAAAAAATGTTTGTGCATGTGTATGTTTGCTCTGCGCCTGGTAATAAATATATCCTTCACTGCATATACTTTTTACCAATTATCTTTAAAAAACTATAACCTCTTACAGATAAAATCTAAAGATAACAAAAGATTGACTGTGTAATAAACTAATCAGGAAGATGTTCAGATCATACTCTATCGCTGACTAATTGGTAAGATAAGCATGTGAAAAGTATTTATGATTTTTAAAGACCCGATGAAAGGTCAAAGACTGAAGGTGGTATATACAGTGTAGGGAACTCTGTCTTGTCAAGAAACAGTAAAAAGCAGCAAGTGTTACTCTGAGGGATGAACTCCCAGTGAAAAAATGGCCACAGTATTAGTGCTTTCTTACAGTCTGTGAATGGAGAAGTTTCAGAAGACAGCCATACAAATTATTAGAAAACCCAAAACCATGTTGTCAAGTGACTTAATTGCCTTCTGTAATTAATTATATATAGGGCAACAAATGCGGATAATGCAGACTCTTCAGTTTAGCAAAAAATAACTAGACCAAGAGACTGGAAGTTACTCACAGAAAATTTTGGATTAAAAAAATTGAGTACTAATACAACAAAATATATAAAGATAATAATTATTGGCTGAAACAACTTACAAAGGTTGTAGTAGGTTCTTTGTCACACCAAAATTTCATCACCTTGAAGTATTTTCCCCAAGGATGCCCTCTGTTCAAACAGTAATCAAGTCAGGGCAGTCCTATGGTCTGTAAATATGTCAGACTAGATGATCATGTGATCTTGCTTTACAAAATACATAATACCCTTATTATGCAAGTTATCCTAAACACTCATATGCAGAAAAGAGATTGAACTCAGGAGCTGTAAACTTGAAGTTTGGTTGTTTGGGTTTTTTTAAAATCAAATAACATAGATTCATGTTGGTAAACCATTATAGAGTTGAAATAAATTTCAACTCAGTTTCAACTTTATTACAGTCTAAAACAAACAACAAATCTGTGGAAATGGAATTTATCTTCTAACTGACTGGAGTAGAAAAGTTCAGTGGATATTTCTCCAAAATTGTAAGACTTTCTTTCTGGTACCATGAGAAATAGTATTGGCATCAGTACTGCTTGCAACTGTTTCCTGTGAATTATTTCATTTCAGGTTAGTTAGTTGTGTTTTACTTTTTTAACAACTAATGCATGAATGTTCTTTACCACTGGCTTGCAAGTCCATGAGAGCTGAATAAAGCTCCTTTCAAATTAATAGTATCCATACGAAGTAATTTGTAATCATGGAAAGATATAAGCACAGTGCCTTGAAACCATTCTTATCCATATAAATGTCATGCACTGCTCTTGATGACATATGGCACATTCATTTTCACAAGCATTATGCTTTGCACGGTGGTGAAAGAGGTAGACAACAGTGCCAGGGAAAAATGGACAGAAAATTCTTAGAAGATTCTTCCATGAGAAGTGAGAATTTTCTTTAAAATGGTACCACATAAAGACTAGAGACAATTCTTTACTCTGAGAGAAAAGTCTTGCATAACAGAGTAGGCATGTTCTTTCTCTAACATTAGCATGTGAAAATACTTGGCATTCTGAATTGTCCAGCATTACACAATACGTGGAGACTAAGGATCAAATCCTAACTAAATGCCTAGGAGTAGAGATTTCTAGTTCTAGCGGTTATGAGTATGCTGCAGAGTGGAAAGTCTTTTCTGAAGTTAAAATATAAAGATAATTGAAAGAAGGAGTAGAGGGAAATGTTTTTTGCAGTGGGGAACTTTAGTTTTTCATTAATGTTACAATAATTCTCCCTAATTCACAGTTTAGCAGAGGACAGATTTGGACATGTAAGGCATAAGATAGGATTCCTTCCTCCACCCTTTCTGGCCAGGCCTCCCACCCTCTTACTTTCATTTGTTGATCCTGTGCTAGAAGTCCTTGTCAGAAACACTAGGCTCTTATCGATCTTGAGTAGGGGAGAGAAAATATACTGCATATAATCATCAAAATACATGTGGAATGGTGAGTGAATAAGTGAGTGAGTGCGAAGTGAGTGAATAAGACAAATCAATAGACCACAACACAGGTAGGTGATTAATGGATTAGGAAGTGTCAACACTGTAGGATCAGTTGGAAGTGTGAGTAAAGCAGTTTATAATTCCACCTACAAGAGTTTCAGGATTGCAAGTATCTGACATTAGACATGGAATAGAACTCACCGATAAAAAGCTGCAAAGCTCTGAAATTTACTCCTCCCTGATAAATTGTACCTCTCAAGAAGTAAAACAAAACCCAGCCAAGCCCGAGTTTGTGTTACCATTCTATCACACCTCCCAGCTAAATACATTGGAATTACTCAGGTGTTACAGGATTGCAAAATAGTAATAAAGCATTATGTAGCTTTATTAACCACAGTCTTCACTGAAATATGTGAGCTCTGTACACAATAACCACATTGTTTGACTGAAAGACACAGTAAGAATTTGTGGATGAAGGAGTGTTGTATCTGAATATTTTACTAAGCTGTCAGCTTTTGCAGAAAGTGATGTGTCTTACAATCATTCTCTGAATTTGCTCAGGTACTATAAATTGAGCCCCCAACATTTCTGTGTGAAATGTCACTGAGCAGTATGTTATGTTTAAAGCAATGAAAATGTGAGCCCCTGAAGAAAAAAGAAGCCAGTCTTTAGTGTCAGGTAATGCAGCCTTACACTGAATAAAAAGTGCACTTGCATCCCAGTCCCTCACTTTCACTGCCTTGCTATGGAACGGATCATCCTAGCTAATAAGATGCTCACTTAACTGAAATGGGTTTAGCGCTAGAAATTACATGCAAATGGTGTTGAGTGGCTGGAGACTGATGTAGTTACATGTGAGAAAGGAACACCCTTCATATACAAAAAGTAAAACGCATAAACGCATGCACTTTTTTAAAATAGTGTAAGATGAAGATAATTGCTTCTTCGCAGCTTCTTCATGTTTGAGATACCTAGAACATTATGCCATCTGCTATAATATGTAATATGGTAATATGTAATATGGTTCTTTACAGGTATGGTTTTGTAGTGGGGAATATTGTTATCCCACGAATCAATCCCTATCACCTTTGTGCAGCAAATCATACCGGCATTTACAAACTTACATCAAACACAACTGGTCGGTATGATGCATACTGTTACAATGAGACAGGTATGTATATGCCTTTATAATGTATTTTAGATATAGATTAACTAATGATAGCATATGTAAACTCCTATTTAAGGTACTGGAATCACAGGTTGGAAGGGACCTCAGGGATCATTCTATATTAAATCTCATCTGTTTTTCAGCTAAGAAATACATTTTGTCAGCCTCTAGAAGTGTGTCTATAATGCCAGCAAAGAATTTGACCCATTTTGTCATTAGTGTGTTTTGAACTCAACCATTTTCTGCCCTTGGGACTAAATCAGTAGCATCAGAATGGTTCATTATAATGGTTTAGCGCAGTGAACCTCCGCAGCAGTGAATCTAAAAGACATAACTGTTGTGGGCGATGGCGCTCGGCTCTTCTGTTCACGCACACATGAGCTCCTATAGCAAACAGCAGTCATTTGTGTTACGGGAAGCTAGGAGTGGCTGCCAGCTGCAGCAGCTCGAGGCCTGAGGTGGCCATCCCAGGCCCATGGATGTGGCTGCTCCTCTCCTGTTTGGAGGTTCATCCAGTATTTTCTCTCAAGCAAATCGCCATTCAGACATGAGGCAGTCAGATAGCGATGCGGGTCAGAAGCAGACTGCTTTCCTGTAAGCATTTGAACTTCTTAATAGTTGGAAATATTTTGCTAAATTATTAGGAGAATGTAGATAATCTTGTGACAGATGCTCAACACAGTATTTGAAGGTAAAATCTGGGCTAACTTGAAGTGTCTTGAGTTTCAGTAGATTATTACATTCACAGTGGAAACAGATCTTACAGAAAGCTGTAGGCAAAATTCATTGATGATTTGAATGGCAGTGACATTTTTTTATTTTGTTCTTGGTGGTCATATCATTAAAAATCACCTTTGTGTTGGCATAGTATCAGGTGAGCTGCCATCCTCCGTCACCCACAGATGACTCTTAGATTCACAGAATCCCAGCACGGCGGGGGTTGGAAGGGCCCTCCGGAGCTGCCCCCGTCCAGCCCCTGCGTGAGCAGCACCCCCAGAGCAGGGGCACAGGACCGCGTCCAGGCGGGGTGGGAATGGCTCCAGGGAAGGAGACTCCACAGCCTCTCTGGGCAGCCTGGGCCGCTGCTCTGGCACCCGCACAGCAAAGGGGTTTTGCCTCAGATTTCAGTGGAACTTCCCGTGTTCCAGCTTGTGCCCGTTGCCCCTTGTCCTGTCGTCGGGCACCGCTGAGAAGAGCCCAGTCCCACCCTCCTGACACCCGCCCTTCAGACACTGATAAGCCCTGAGGAGATCCCCCTCAGCCTTCTCTTCTCCAGGCTGAACAAGCCCAGGTCTCTCAGCCTTTCCTCACCAGGGAGATGCTCCATCCCCTGAGCATCCTTGTGGCTCTGCGCTGGCCTTGCTCCAGCAGCTCCCTGTCCTTCTGGCACTGGGGGCCCAGCACTGGACACAGCACCCCAGCTGCGGCCTCCCCAGGGCAGAGCAGAGGGGCAGGATGGCCTCCCTCGCCCTGCTGCCCACACTCCTGTCCATGCAGCCCAGGACACCGCTGCCCTTCTTGGCCCCGAGGGCCCAGCGCTGGCTCAGGGGCACTGGCTGCCCACCAGCACTGCCAGGGCCTTCTCAGCAGAGCCGCTTCCCAGCAGGGCAGCCCCAGCCTGTGCTGGTGCCGGGGGCTGTTCCTCCCCAGGGGCAGCACCTTGCCCTTGCTCCTGGTGAATCCCATGAGGTTCCCCTCGGCCCAGCTCTCCAGCCTGCCCAGGGCTCGCTGGATGGCAGCACAGCCTTCTGCCGTATCAGCCACTCCTCCCAGCTTGGGGTCATCAGCGATCTTGCTGAGGCTACACTCCATCCCTTCATCCCAGTCACTGATGGATGTGTTGAACAGGACTGGACCCAACACAGACCCTAACTCTTCTTCTGCTACAGTGAGGTCCTTTCCCACCGGAGCTATAAAACTCCTCCCGAGCCTTATTCCCTTCTGGCGCTATGAGCCCACACAGTGGCCCTGAGCGTGGCACTGCAACCCGCTGGAGCAAGCAGTGCTCGCCAGACCAGGGCACGCGTTGCCTGAGCAGAGCCCTCTGTGGAGGGGATGGGGTCGCTCTGGCTAAAAAGGATTAGAGCTTCCACTGCCGCCACGGACAGTGGAGCTGTCTGCATTGAAACTGGGTCATAAGGCTATTTTAACTGACGTTGATTGCAACCACTTTCTGGAATGGTTATGGAATGGAGAGTCTCATTGTTAGCTGACTGAATAATCCTGAAGTGCCCCACCTGTGAAGGAGCAAAAAGGGAACATAGATCAGTGAATAATGTTTGATTTGGAAATTTGTTTTTAATTGTCCACATCTGAAGCTGATGTTTTGTGATTATGTACAATTAATATGGGTATACATGTGACTTTTTTCTCAAATTAATATTTTCTATTTTTCTTCTTTTACAGAAACAAGGGACAAAGTGTGTGACCCAATTGAAAGACTAGATACTTCTTTCCTTAACAATCAGGGTGAAATAGGTACTGTATTGATTAAAATGACCTGCCACTTGTTTCATTTTTAGGATCTGGTAGTCTTTTTTTTTTTTGCATAAACAATTGCTGATATTAAAAATCAAGCCAAACATAAGAAAAATAAGTCAAGAGATATTCAACAGCAGCTAAAGCAACTAGTCACTTGTCTTTCCCTAAATCCTATGCAGCTTGGTTTGTCTCAAGGTGCTGCCAAAGACTTTTTATATAAGCATTTGACATTGTTTAGCACCTCAGAGCTGCTAGTATTCCTTTGACGTATCGGACTTAGCTTAAGACAGCAACCTTTCTACATCTCATTCGAGTTGCTGATTAGAAAAACAGATGGAAGTAGAAGAAATCTCTCATAATAAGTTATTTGTCCCAATCATAAAATTCTGATTGGCTTTACAGAGGCTAAGATTTTATGTTCAAAAGCAAACTGTCTGATCAAAATGCAAAATATTTGATGCAGAGTAGGCCCTATATGTTTGTCAAATGTATACATTAGCATATATACATTAGACATAGTTTAGTGATGTATGTTCTAGACAGATTAGATAGGATGGCAAAAATGGATGAACTGATATTAATCCACAACTGTTTCTCTTTATTTTTTTGTTATACAACTTAAACTGTTTAGCATTACTGAAATATAACTGTGTAGCTCCTTGACATCATCATCCACTTAATTTCCTCTTTCCAACAGTCATTGACAATGCAGACGGCTCACGTTATAATGCAGATGGCACACGCCATAGCGGAGAGTCCTCAACCTCAGGTGCAGATGATGAAAATGTAGGTAGTGGATCAACACATGACACAACTCCCATGGATACCTCCATCAGAAGATCCAGCCCCTCATATTACGGAAGTGCTACTCCAGTCTCACAGCTGCCAGATCATTCTTCTGGAGGGGGTGAAAAGGAAATTCCTAGAAGAGATTCTGGTAAGGACAGTAGTTTGCCACTATATCCCCTTTAGAATAACTGAGTGAAGGACAACATTGTTAGTTAAAGGATATCACGAGTGAATGAGAAGCACCGTCTCTAATTTGTATCCTTGAGAAGGAAAAGGAGAATGCATGTCTTTGAAAGGAAACAGAAGCGTTCTGAATTTCTAAGGATTTTTTTGATTGCATGGGAGTACAAAGCAGCCACACATCAGCATAGTTTCCCACATAAACCTTCCCAGAATGTTGAGAACAGACAGTTCTAAGAATTTGCTGTTGTTCTTATTAAAATATTTATTTCATTAAAGGCTCAAAAACATACCTAGCACTGAACACAGAGTATGGGTATATAGAGACAAGGATAACATTCTTACCTGTCCTCTACAAGGGTGAATTGACATTAAGTAATAAGAACAAGCAGGAGTTTATAGTACAAGTGATTTCTCTTTGTACAAATACAGGGGGATTTTTAGGGCATCTTACTACAGCATATTACAGAATGCACAGAGATCTAAAAATGTCAAAGTAAAATGTTATTAATATCTTCTTCCTTTAGGTGGTAAAGCCAAATTCTATTTTCATGAAGCTCTACGAAATACGAATGCCATACTCTAGGGTATTTTGCAGGGTGGCAAATTGGTGAATTACAGTGTGTTGCCTGTATCTTGCTTTCTTGTGAAAGTGGCACACATTTTATTTCATCTTTTATGTTGCTTGTGTGGCTGAAATCGTCAGAGGTCTGAAAGCCTAGCTCCCATTGAACCTAAGGGTTACAAATCTAATTCATCCTCTAAGTACAGTGAAGTTTACTGTGTGAGCTCTGACTACAGGCTTTTTATCAAACCACCAATAACTTACCAGTGAAGGATACCAGTAGTTTGCATCATTATCCCTAATAAATACTGAAATAAAAAAAAAAATATATATATATGAGCAGAAGCATTAGGATTATAAAATGACTTTTCATTGGTGGTATATTCATGACATGTTATGCTTGGTTTTCCATGTAGTTAGCATCATGAAAGGTAAATCCTAACATTCTCTTCCTAAGGAACTAGGATCAGAACCATTCCCCGAGGTGTATGCCAGGTATTTCAATTGCTTGCCATGATGATTCTTGTCAGCTTGACTAAATCTCAGAATGTATCTCAGTAAAGAAGGCAATACAAGTAACTTCACTCATTGCTCTAGAATCCCTGTCCAGATGGTATACGGGTACCACTGGAGCCTGAATCACATGAACAGATCATTGCCAGAATGTTCATTGTCACTGTAATACATATTCCTCTTGAAATAATCTGTTTTGGTGATATCCTTACTATGTTAGTAAAGCAAGGGTATTTGGGGTTGAATTACATGAAGAACCTAGCCTGTGTCTTTCTTCTCTCTTGGACAAATAAATGAAGGAATGAAGCTTGCAGTATAGAATAACTGAAGTAGTTGTGAGTGCTGAGTTGAAACTCAGCTAGTGAAATAACGGTTCATCCATCACCATACAGATGATGAAGTTTCTTCTGTATCACCTGACATCTCTTTGGTGACGGCAGCCGATGATTCCCCTGAAAGAGATGGTGGACAGTATCCTGCGAGTACTAGTAAGATTTATGTATTTAATAACTACATCAAATATAGATTACATTAAAACTGCTTTCTTCTTCCAGCAGGGCATTCTGGTAAGTGGTGAAGTATACATTGTCTCCAATTTTGGAAAGACATTGAAAGACAGTACTTTCTAGAATGGTTAAGTTAGAAATAAACGTCACTCTCTGGGACAAGGGGAGCAAAAACATTTACTATATGTTTACTTCATTGCTTATACATGAATTCAGGAAGATCGTTGGTTTGTGTTGCCCACTGCTTTTTTATCACACCTGATTTACTCTATGAGGCATCACACATTATTGCAACCAATTATCTCTTGAAGTCTGTTTATTTCTGAGGTAGAAAAGGACATTTTTGTCAATTTGTGATGAAAGTGTCTGTGATTCTAATATATTTAGTGTTGTGAATACGGGTAATCCACATCAAAACCATGGCCTTGGCACACCAAAGCAGTGCTTTAAGTGACAGTTCCATTTGCCAAGCCACTCGTGCACTGCAAAACCTGATTTCGTCCTTGTTGGCAATGTGCATGACAAACAGTTGGGGCCTGTGGTGGCTCCACAGGCTTTGAGAACTCAAAAGAACAGTAGCCATTTTTTCTGCTTAAATAGCTGTACTGAGTGGGGAAAAGTGCTTGTGAAGTTTTTATCAAATATGTAGTGCACAGCAGCTACAGCAAATAAAAAACTTTTAAAAGCATCTTACATGTTTTAAAGTAGAATTGTACATATATTCACTCTAGTTCTTAAGTTTAAAGTGAAAAAGATCTTTGCTCCAGAAAATACAGTGAACCTAAAGGGAGAACATTTTAATTACACAGAGGAGATCTACAGAGGCGTGTTGAGGTAAAGAATGAACTGATAGAAATGAAAATTTCTTCCCGCTGACTCTTTTATTCCCCACCATGGAAGCCCATGATAGTGAGGAATTTGCTTAATTGTTTGTTGGTTGCTGACAGATGGTCAAATGGTCTATGTGATTTGGAGGAATGGTGCCCTCGTTTCTGTATTTAGAAATCACAGGATAGAGCAAGAATGTATGTCTTACATAGTTAGCAAAAGCTTTACTAAAAGACAGAAATCATTCAACCAAGCATCTTGCCTCAGAGGCTGTGAAGGTTAGTAACACCTTATAGATATGTAGAAGGAAAAAAGAAATATCATGTTGATTTTCCCGCAGACCTTGAAAGCAAGTAGGGAATTTTCTGGTCGTTGTTTCAAGTGAAAGGTTTTGCTACAAAATATTGCTTGTAAGGGCGGCGGGGGACGGAGGGATGACACCTGGTAACAGTGGGGAGCTAGTCTGGTTGACTCTGGTGGTGGTTTTTCCTTCATATTTATTTGCTTTTGTACGTGTATGTCACTTAGTGCTTCCTTGTACAGATGTCTCTGTACCCATTGCAAAAACCTGTGCCTTGTTTCTAGGCAGGAAAGCTTTCGGTTTTCCTTTTACTACTTGATTATCAAATGTATTGATCCTAAATACGTATGTCCCTTCCTGTTGCTAACAGTTCTGTCTCATGGGCATGACTATTTTACAGATGGAAAACTAGAGTTATTTAAGATTTTAAAAAATCAAAATAACTATAGAGCTATGTAATAAAAGATGCCAATACTGATATATGTGTATCACAGAAGTGATAGCATTGGCATGATTACTTATTGGTTTAGGGTTGATAGATTGATTCTCTGGAAAAAATTAGTTATTTAAAGATTCTTTTCTGAATGAAAAAGTGCATGATATGTACGTATCTTTTCTTCATCTTCAAGATATAGAATTAAGATGGTCTAAATACTGATAAAAATATTGCTTGTGAGAAATTGCCAGAATAAAAATATATCCAGAGAAATGATTGGAAGTACATTTTGCTTTCTTTTGGTGGATATATGTATGACTTGAAGTGCAGCATTTCTTGCAAACTCTGCTTCTCAGTTTATTGATGAATAACTTTCTAAACAGAGGGAAAGCTTAACTCACAACTGTCTTGCTTGAGGGATTTCAATTTCTATGGTGTGCATGCTTCTATTAGTTTTGAAAGCTTCTTGGCAAAATATTGGGATGTATTTCACATACATTGCATATTTTGATCGATTAAACCTAACAATGCTATGCATTGAATTTATTAGACTTTCAGATCAGGTAACAAAAACTTACACTTTAGTAGAATGTTTCAGACTTCACTTACACTACAAGTACTGGATATTTTAGCTGTTGGAGGAATGTAATGAATGGAATGGCTGTAGTCCTGAGCC
>VZTV01093560.1:0-14520 GCA_013400875.1 Anhinga rufa
CACACACACACATGCAGGCATGCTTGGATCGAAGCAGGACTTGATTTGGAGTCCCATTTGTGCACTGCAGGAGCTGGCTGCCGAAATGTTGCAAAGTCAGGCCAGTAAGGCACCTCTTCCCAGCAGTGCCTGCCTTGATGCTGTGGGTTTTTCACCAGCAAAGCCCCATCATTAAGCTCCTGCTCCATACAGGGTGTTGCAGGTTTGGGTTGACAATCCCATGGCAATCAGGAGGAGCCAGGTAAGCACACAGCCATCTGTCTGTCCCATGAAACTGTGTTAGCCTTGCTTACTTGCAGCCAAGTGAGTGGATCAAAAGGAAAATATCAAGCTGCAATGATAGAGTGGCTGGGACTTGAATTTGTGTCACTGCACCCCTTGCCGGTGTACAGGACTTCCTAAACTGGGGAAAAGCTACAGTGGGACAGGGTGTCCCAGACCCCACTTTGCCCCTGGGGTGAAGGTCGGAGAGCTGGTCCCTGAGCACACAGACACTGTTGTGGTGATGGGAATAGGATTCACGTCTCTGTGAGGGACAGACCATCCCTCCTCAGATGGCAAAATATCATCCAGACTCCAAAGCAGGCAGCCCCAATTGCAGTCACGAGGCAGGCTGATGCGCACGGCTCAGGAGCTCGGGGGCAGGTGAGGGAAATGGGCAGAAGAGGGAATCGAGGTCCTAAAATGAAGCAGAAATGCAAAGGAAAATTTTTCTTCAGTCATTTAGCTGGCAGAAAGGGACACTGGGCCTGTCACCTCCTTTCATTACATCTCCAAGGCTTTTCATGCAAATTCAGGCAAACAATTTCTCGGTTCCCTTTTAGCACTCCGGGAGGGCCGATTTCATTTCAGGAGCAGTGGGGAACAATAATCATCTTGAAGTGTCTTCCATCCTGAGAGACGCAGATAAGAGCCATGCAGTGGACTAACAGCACTAATTTGACGTTTTCAGCTGATAGCTTTGCAGATGACAAAAATCAGGCACCATAAAAGGCTGGTAAACTCAGTAGCGGCAGGGTTACCCCCTCCTGCGCATCCTCCCGCTCCCTTCCTCTACCCCGAGAGCGAGACGAAACCCTGTCCCTGAGTGCACCGCTGCTCATTGCCATGGGGAGGTGGTTTCGGTGTGGATGGGGCAGGTTTAGCTGGTGGCTGAGCCATGGGGAAAGGAGCAGGACACAGCTGTGGGATGCAGGGAAATGCAGGTCAGCCTGGTAGATGCAGTCCTGCCCATTGGCGCTGCTCCTCTTCTTGGGAGAAAATATCCCGGCCTTCGTCAGCTATCTTTCTGGACAAGTCCCTGATCAATTATCCAAAGGGAAATCGATCACTTTAGTGCTTTGAGATACCAGTTGCAGATTCCCGATCTGGTTGAAGGAGCCAAGCAAGAAAAATCTTGCTTCAAGAAACCTTTCTGAGGTATTTTTGAAGTCCCTTCTGCTGTCTGAGCCCATGCAAAATTTGCAAGTGGATGTCCTTGTCCCCAGTCGCTGTGTCCAGCCGTGCGTGCTGCCAGCCCCCTCGGCTCACAAGGGGATGAGCAGGTTTGTCTTGCAACTCAGTAAATCTGGTTCCCTCCATGGGGTCCCACCTGGGTGCCCAAGCCTTCGGTGGGTGCTGCTGTTGTTTGGGAAAACCAGCGCTAAAGTGACAAAAAGTGGCTCTAAACTGATCCCCCTGGGGAGCCAGCCAGGGTCAGGCCCTGGGCTGGACCCGCGGAAAATGGAGCAGCAGAAACCTTAGCAATTTGTCTAGCCCAGAGCCCTGCACCCAGGCAGGACCAGCTCCGCCTGCATCTCTCCAGAGAGATGCACAACTGGTCTGTTCTTCACCGTGACAGCGTGTCCGTCTTCTCCTCGACCAACCCACCCCACATTTCATTGCTGTCCTTAAAGGGTTTCCCTGATGTCTAACCCCAAATATTCTTGCTGCTGTTTCAGTCCATCACACCTTGTCCTAACCAGCACAGGATGAAGAACCAACACCTCCCTTCCTTGCCATCACTTTTCCCATTATCACTTTGTTACACCCTGCTCTTTTTGAGCCTAAAGCCCAGTTTTCCCAGCTCGTCTTTGTGTTTTCTACCCCCACGTGGCCCTCCAGCCCCTCTCTGCACCCTCCTGCATTTGGTGAGGATGCTCTTCACCTCCACAAGTGCCCGTGTTGAGAGTTAATCCCACTCCCAGGCAGACACAGGCAGCCTGGAAAGCTGTGCATCAAGGCTCAGTGGAGGATTCATTTCCTGTAGGTCTCTTTTTTCCTATTTTCCTCCTTAGATGAAAGACAAAATTGAGTGGCTGAGGCAGGTGTGAATCCACCTGGGGCCATCTTCTGAGTTTTAATTTCTGCCAGGCATGAAGTCTTCGGGAAAAAACTGGGGAGAAAGGCACTGATTTCTCCCTGGTGCAAACAGGATTCCAGCTTGGCCAGCACAGAGGGGTTTATTCGCTGAGGTTAAGCTGATCTGCGGGCACTGGGAATGGCAGCTAATTAAACTGGTGACACTGGGGCAGGCTGGGTGGGGCATGCTGCAGAGAGCACAGGTTTTGCTGACGCAAGGTAGCCACTGCCAGCTGGAAAATCTCATCTCATGCTTGAGAATGTGATTTTGAAGCCACTTTTTGACCTGAATTGGGGAAAAATGTAATATCAGATTTATTTTTTTTTCATGGAGGAGATATTCAGAGCATGTGGAAAAAGCTTTAGGAAAGCTCAGTGGGGTTTCTCGGCTCGATGCGTGACTGCTCAACCGGTGCCCATTAATTTTGTTTTCTCCCTGAAGGCAGAAATGGGACTAGGCGAATGTCTGTGGTTCTCCCACCCCTTCTCCCAGAGGAAACTCATAATTTTTCATCAATCTTGAAATTTTCCCAAAGGAAAACTTTTCATTTTTTTGAGAGTGGCATTTTCAGCCAGCAAACTGGTCTCCTGGGAAATTCCTACCTGGTTTTAAATTCACCTCCCTCTCCTTGGCTTCCATTGCTTTGTGCCTCCTTTTTTTTATTATTATTTTGACCGCTGCTGAGGACAGGCGTTGTTCCTCCCAGATCTGCTCTCAGTCTCCTGTGGGATGAAGGATAGAGATGCTCAGGTCAGCCTGAGTCCACCAGCAGTTTGAGAAAGATGAATGCTGAGCTGTGCCTCTGCCAAATATTTATTTTACCAGCATCTGCAGCTCTGCTTTTATTCCACATCCTTGCCCCTTTTTCTTTTGATTGCCCCATTTTTTTTGATTGCTGATAGCAAGCACCCCTTTGAGCATCTCATCTCTCTGCTAACTCCTCCCATTGTGTACAGTCTCTCTGCTAAAGCTGGAAATGTCATTTTGCTGATATCATTTCTCCCTGCTTAACAGATTGGGTTTGGGTTGTGTTGCACCAGCCCAGCCTGGCTCTGGTCCTGCAGCAGCTGTGTCCTGCAGACGCCCAGTGTGGGGAGGAGATGGCCTTGGGTGCACTCCATCATCATCCCTCGCTGCCGCCCCGCATTGCTCAGTGCTGGCAAAGCCTGGCCCCCTCCTTCTGTGACATTCATTGTGGTACTGCCAAAGAAACCAGCCCTATTTGCTTTGTCCCTTGCAGGGAAACCATACAACATTTCTCATCTTGTTCCCAAATATAATGGGATAATGTCTTGCTGGCCTGCCTGGTTGCAATGCCATGCTTTGCTAATGTGGTGATAAAGCCTTGCTGCTGTAGGTTATGTGTCGCTGGTGAATCTTGGATGAGTATCGTTGTTTTTATTTTCCAAAGGCAGATTTCATAGGAAGGATCACTAGAGTTCACCTGTCTCAGCTCTCGGGCAGGACCAGCTCTACCAATGCCATTTCTGATCCATATTTGTCTGCCTGGCTCTTAATCCCTTCCATCTACCCCGCCCTTGGAGCTGGGACACACATCCCAGCATCCTCCCTCAACCTCCTCTGCTCCAGGCTGAGCCCTTTTGTTTTCCCCTTGCCCAGGGGCTGTAGCCAAGTGTCTCCAGCCCTCTAAGGCTATGAGTGTCCCTGCAGTGGTTTCTAACAGCCCGGTGGCCGCTGGGAAGCCCTGGAGGTCAGCGCATGGACCATGCTTTGCCCTGCTGCCAGCCTGGACAGCTTCCGATGACAGATGGCCATGACAGTCCATGGTGACGTCCCCAGGGACCTGGGTCTGTAATCTTCCCGAAGGTCCAGATCTCTGGTGAAGCAAAGATCAAGGGTCTGAACACACCACCTTGGCCGTGCCTCCGGCGCTGGCTTTGGAGCAAGGTGCTGCTCAGCCAGTCACTTCATCTTGGCTTGTGTTCGCTTTGGTTCCCCCGGTTTGGCCCCAGCCCTGCACAGAGATGAATGATTCACAGCCTGGCCAGGCTTTGGGAGCGTGTAAAGTGTGAACAAACTCACCTCTTTTTTACTTTTCCTTGAGGACTGGCAACAATTCAGTCGCGCTGTTTTGCATCTGTTTTGCTTCTGCACCGGACCCTGGGCAATTAGTGGTGAGTCCGCAGGAGTGGACAGGGCACTTAAAGGTGTGAGATAACGCTGCTGAAATATTTACGCTGCCCAATGAGCAATTTCTCATCCTGCCGGAGGGCAGGTTCAGCCGTGCCATGCCCCAGCTGCTGCGAGGAGACAGGGAGAATTCCTGCTATGGGAAAGGCTTTCTACAAAAAGACAGTTGATTCCTCTAGAAATTCCTCCTTTAGTTTTTTTTTGAGTGGCAAAGAGGGGGATGTTGGTGTGAGAAGTGGCACTGGAGAGAGCAGAGCTCAGGGAAGCCCATGAGGAGGTTGGGCAAAGCAGCCCCATCCTATACAGGGTCGGCCCTGCCTGCACACTGCCTGCCAGGTAGCTGTGCCACTCGTGTAAAATCCCTAGTGATTCCTCCGTAGTCTTTTCTAGGGAAGGACTTTCACGATAATTGTCTTGTAATTGTTAAGCTAAACCACAGATCCAGGAAATGCACCCTTGTAAGGGACACCTCCAGTCTCTACACTTGTCTTGGCACCGTTGTGGATCACATTGCAACTGGGATTTTTCTCTTGAGGGGAAAAAGTCCAGTATTTGGCCAAACATGTGGGGCAATATTTGCAAAGTGTATGCAAAAGCATTGAAATGTCCTCATCTCTGCAAATTGTCAGAGGTGAGGGTGTGAAAAGGGAGCTGTTGGCCCTTGTCCTTCCTTGAGAGATGCTGAAGGAGCAAGTCTGTGGTACTGGCATCCCTCCGCCCTTCAGTGCCTGCTCTGGGGCTCCAGCTAAGGGAAATCACAAGACTCGAGTGTTAACTGCACAAAACAAGGGGGAGAAGATTTTTGCTGGATCTTTATCCTNTTAATGAGTGAATCTCATTAGCCCACTTAAGGTAAAACACAGCCAATGCTGTGCTTTGAGTGCCCTGCTTCTGAGATGGGGCTGGATCAGGAATCAGCCTGCAAAGGTTGCTGGCTGCCGGGCGGGGTGTTTTCCCAGTTTCTCACCATGATCTTAGCTGAAGGATGCTCTTTGCTCTCCCTTCATCACAACACCGCAGGAAGGTTCATCCCCGCTGGCCTCTGGGGAATTCCTCAGCCTTCACAGCCGCTGTCCCCAAAATCACAGCCCCAAATTCATGGCTGGGCAGAGCCTTTGCTTCCTCGGCCATGGGGCAACTCCTCCCAGAGCAGCTCGGGCACAAGCTGGAGCTGGCTCACACCTTCCCCACCTGGGCCCTGATTTTGGCATTAAGAAATAACATCCGAGTTCTTTTTATCCCTCTGTCAGTTTATAGCTCCTGGCTTTGCCACAGCATTCAGCTGCTTTCTCAGTCCCCGGCCAGTTGTTCAAGACTGCTGTGTTAGTCCTTAGCCTTCCAACCAAGGATGCTTTTTGCTGTTGTCCCCTGTAAGCAGGGCTTTGCCCAAGCCAGTGTTAATGGATGACAGCAGAAATATCTCAGAAGACTTTTAAAACCCTGCTGTTCTTGAAACTTTTATTTAGCTACAACACCTCCTGTGTGATCACTGCTTGGGTTGCTCGAACAACAGCTGGAGACTAATGCAGGCTGCATCTCTTGGGGACCACCAAAGCTGGAGAGAAAGGCCAGCAAGGGTAGTGACAAAAACAATGATCTTGCTAAGAAAAGCTGTAACAGAAAACCCAGAGCTGCCCATCATCTCATTATGCTCCTAAGCAAAAACCAAAACCAAGATAAAAAAAATCATAAAAAATACCCTGCTGTAAAGCCTGTATGTTATAAAACTCAAGACATAAAAATAATAATAAAACTGCAGGAAAATCTGGAGGCACAAGCTCTGACTGAGCAATAACGGACCATCTGAGGCATGTTGCTGGCAGGAGAAGGCAGCCAGCGAGGTCTCACTGCCAGGCTGCAAGGTCTGACCTGCAAAACTTCTGTATTTTCAGCTAATTAAGATCCCTTGGACTAAGGAATAATCATGTGTCTTATGAAACGTTTCCCCCCTGCTAATATTTTAATTGCCAGCCGCTCCCTGCTCAGGGTGAGGAAAGAGGAAAAGGAAGTTGAGAAGTCGAGGCGAAGCATCCAGAGGAACAGATGGAGCGAGGAGGGGACTGGGCAGGGATTAACACTCGGCACATGCCTGCACACACACATGCACACACACCCAGGCACAGCAGGGCTTCTCTCTTGGTGCAGCAATAAGAAACCAGTTCAAACAACAGGTCTTGCATTAATAACTCATTCTCTATAAATAAATCAATAAAGGGACTGCTGTTTGGCTGCTCCTCCTCTGAGTTGCTTAGGAGCCCCACGATGCTTTAGGTCCTACTTCATCCCTGTGTTTTCCCTCCCTGGCTGGAGGTTAGTGGGAAGGGGGCATCACTGTCCCCACTCTTGCATGGGCTGGCAGGGGCTGTGGGCACAATGCAAGGCCCTCTAAGCCCCCCTGGAGCTCTGTGAGTGCCCCACATTCTTTTGGGGGAGCAGCATAGCAGCCCAGAGGAGTAGCCTCGCTTGGGAGGGGATCACCCCCAAAGGAGGAGCCTCTGCCCAGAGGTTCGAGGCTGTTGCCATTTGTTTATAGCATCTGTGCTTTAGAGTAATGCAGCCAAAAAGGAGAGTTTTAAGCCTGTCTCTAAGTTTATTAGAAATAAATTACTTGGAAAGAATATTGGGGGCTGCAGGGAAGTGCTGCTGTGCATTTCCATAGAGGAACTGGAATGGTCTTGTGGAAATAGGGCAGCATCATCTGGAATGCTTGGGATCCTGCACCCATGGTTGCCCCATTCCAACATGCAGGCTGCAAAACCAAAGCGGGTTTTGGCAAATTATGAAGGGGCTAATTAAGAGTTTCTAAAGATGAAAATGCCATTTGACAAACTGCAGCATGGGGCCGAGAGCAATTCCCACTGCATGGCTGTGAAACAGCTGGGCTTTGGATCGTTCTGCTTCTGGTCGGTTTTCAAATTTAATAGGACACTCAAGAGACCGTGGATGGGAAACCCAAAACTTGCTTTGCCTTTTTCCCATATGTGCTCACAGGCTCCCTGTCATTTTTGTGGTGTGTTTGCTCTTTTTTCCAACAGCTTATGTCTTATTGAGGAAACGATCTAAAACACTGAGGCTCTGACAAAGGGGGCTCCACACAGAGACATGCCATGTAACGCCTCTCAGGATGGATGCTGGCAGATAGCATACCAGAACGAGAAGTTCAGGTGGTTTGAGATAAATCGTGTGTGCTGGGTTTTTCATGCATATGTAGAGCTGTCTGGGTTTTGATGAAGGCAAGAGACTCACATTTCTGAGTCTGCAGCTCACAACAACAAAAATGACCTCTAGTATAATCTATAGGAAGCTGGTGCGTGCGGCCGTGCCATCAGCATGGTGTCCCACACTGGGGGATTTCTGCTGTCTTGGAGGGTAAGCTCAGGTGTCCAGAGCTGAGGAGCTGCTCGAGGCGAGGGCAGTTTTGCCCGGTGATGGACCAGCTGCTGAGCCGGGTGTGAGCTCTGCCAGGAGGAGCAGCGTTACAGGGCTGTGCTTTTCCCACAGCGAGGACAGCCAGCCCTCCTTGTCCTCTCCCTCATGTCTCAGCTTGTGGCAGGTCATGTGAAGGTATGTCAGCTCTTGTAACATAAAGAAACCCATCACCCCTCTCAAACCAATGGGTCTGTGCAGTGAACACTGCAATTCCCAGTACTTTCCAGGGACTTCACCACAAGCCCCTCATCTCACTGGGTGTCCCTGTTCTGGCTGTCCATGTTTGCCATCCCTTCGCTCCCTCGTGCACTCCAACATTGCATTCCATCCCTCTTCAAATCCAGGTTTATTTTGCAATTAGCGGGGCTGGCAGGGAGGTGGTGCCTTGACATGCCAGGAAGATCAATAACACAATATTTCAAGGCAAGGGCTTTGGGAAGAGCTCCCTGCTGTGTGCAGAAAGCCCTTCAGGGTAGGAAAAGTGAAAAGACGAAAGGCAAAGCCAAATGAGGGGGAATTCAATGGGGGGAAATGCTGCTGCTCACAGCCTACTTGAGCAATTCGATCCTGCCCTTGTCCTGAGCCCAACTTCAACACCTCTCCTGCCTGGCCCAGGAGAGGCCAACAGCTCTCCCTCCCTCTCCCTGGCACAGGGATCCCATTAGCAGGCTGGGGACACCGGTGTGCTCTCCTCGGGGTAAGGAGCCGTTGTGGTGCCATGGGACACAAGCAACAGCCCTGGGGCTCTCGGCACAATCTGCTCCCCAGCACACCTCACATGCCCCGGGTGTGAAGCTGTGAGCGTGCAGCATCACTGGCGCAACCCTGACCGAGTCTTCCCATCTCAACTCTGCTGCTGTCGTTAGTGCTCTGCAGCCACGGTGGCTTCACGTCCTCTTCAGGGATGCTCTAATAGCTGCCGCTGGTCACAGAAACTGTCAGCAGGGAAGAGATCAATGCTCCCTCCCTCCCAGCACCTCCAAAGCAGCCGCTGCCACAGCCGCTCTGTTTGTTAACATGCCTAATCACATGAAGTGCTGCCGAGGGGCTCAGTTCCTGCTGCTGCCCACCTCCCGCCCTGCAACATGAGTAGCAAATCCCCTCTGATATTTCTCCTGCCTTCAGTATCCACAGAGGCTGCCCTGATGGCATGTTCCCGAGCCACAGGCGCCCACTCACTTGCAGCATGCATGTGGCTGTTGTACCTGAGTCCCAAGTGTAAGCTGAGCCCTTAAGCATCTAATTTTTAATAAATCAAAGCCTGTTTGCTTTTGGGAGACCCTCCAGCACCAAGCCTCCCCCCTTTCCCCTTGCTGCCTGCATGTTTCACTAGGCAGCGTGTGTGAAGGCTACTGAGATGATCAGGGAGAGCCCACAGGGCACTGGGGTGGGTAAGCAGGGATGGAGGGGCTGCCCAGTGCCTGTGGGGGTCTGGGGGGTAATTGAGCAGTGGGTTTTATGCAGATGCTCACTGTGACAAGCCTGGCTCATAGCTCATCACACCCCTGCCCTGCAGCCGCTGCTCCCAGCAAAACTCCTGCTCCTGCCTCTGCCTGGCTGGAGCCTTCTCCTGCCTTGGGGACTTCAGGACAATTTGCAGATTAAATAACTCAAACATGTCCTCGGGAGGAGGTCATGGCACCAATCTGCAAAAGGAGTTCTGGAGGGTTTTGTGTGCTTTTTAGTCCTCTTCTAGATAGAGCTCCGGGTCTCAGCAGGCACTCGCACAGCCCGGGTGATGCCAGCATGGGAGGAGGCGTTGGGACACAAACGTGGGATGAGAAGTGGCTCTGGCAGGTGGGTCTGGATCCCACTGGTGGGAAATCGGCCTCAGGCAAACCAAGGACACCACTCTGGTGCTCACCTTCAACTCAGGATAAATCCTGGCTACTGACCATAAAGTCTTTAAAAACATAAACAACTGATATCTCCTAGTCTTCCTCTCTTCTCTGGCTCCCAAATACCTCGGGAGCTTGGGAGCAAAGGGCTGTGCTCTACCTACAGCAGAATTTGCTATAGTGATTAGCTCTCTGTTAGGAGCAGGTAAGTGCCTTCAGTGACCACATTAGGATTTGCAACCCAATGGCTGCACAGGGAGCCTCCTCTCCTCTCCTCTCCTCTNCCTCCCACAAGGGGAGGGTGGCTCCTAAGGGCACTTCATTTACTGCAGCCAAATATTGATGGGCTCATAACTCATGGCTGGTGAAGCGCAGCACAGTCCTAGCTTGTTACAAGGTGATCAATAATGAGTAGAAACTAATGCACTGGAAATTATAAATTCAGAGTTAGTTTGGAGTGTGGCTGTGGGCTGTCAGTGTCACTTGGCCTCCTGGGGACAGCAGGGCAGGTCGTGGGTCACAGGTGGCTCCCGGGGCATTTCCCTGCACCTCCCTGGGCTCTGAGATGTGCACATCATCTTGGCTGAGCCTTTCCAGGGGCCTGGGGGCATCTGCCCAGGATAATAAAGGTGAAATGAATCCCCACCTTGAGGCATCTTGCAGAAGGCTCCCAGGTGGAAAAGCAAAGCTCCTTAGGGAGTGGAGATAAAATTCAGACCCTCTTAATGCTTTGTCAGGAGCAACTGGCTGCAGCCCAGCACGGGCAGAGCAGCCTTGCTCTGGCAGCAGGACCTTTGCTGATCTTTCCCTGGACAGGGGCACAGCCTCGGCCGTGATGGCTGTGCTCCTCCACATTGCTGCAGCCCTTGGGAAGCTGGACGAGTCCTGGCTCTGTGCTGCGCTAAGCAGGGACAAAAGCAGGAGCATTTAATCTCCTGCAGCCACGGGCACTACATGTTGCCCTAATAATCAGCTGGCTTTTCATCCCTGTAAACCACATCCTGCTAACGCTTCCTGCAGACACAGCCCAGAAGCTATCCTCTCCCACCTCACTTGATTTTCGCTTAGTCTGCCCCTTTATTGCCTAATAATTGGTGTCTGATTCAATTCTGTCATCTGCCCGTGAACCTGCCATGGCTGTGATTCTCCCCCAGGACAGGCACCATCCCCAGCTTGCCTGCGCCCCTGCCCCCTGAGTCCCGCAGGAGCAGCACTGCTGAGGGGGGGCGGGGACGAGCGGAGGGGCTGGAGCCCCAGCAGAAAGCTTCCAGGTCCATCCATCGAGGATTTGGGAGAGCCCTTTGATGGCCAGGTCCTTCTGCCAGAGAGAGATCCCTGCCTCTGAGCTGCCGACTGCCATGGGCGCCCTCCTGGGAGCCATGGGAGAGGAGAGGGTGCGGCACCCACAACACAAACATCTGCACCTTTCCATGGCCAGGGTTTGCCACTGTTGCTGTCATCTAAATAGCAGTTTTGGTCTCTCCCCCATCAAAGAGCGATCCCTCCAGCAACATTTGCAGCAAACAGAGCCAGAGGGTCACGTATTTTTGGCAGCTGCTGAGATGAGGAGTCCGCGGGATGCTCCATCCATCGTCTGCAGTGGTGAACCCGCCGGCTCCAAATGTCACCTATGAGCTGGAGAGAGCAGTGGCTCCTTTGGCAGGCTGAGCCCATCCTCCCGCCCTTAATTGTGGTGTTATAAACATGAAATCTCATCAGGGCTGCCAAGGAAAAAGCTCCGAATCACAAATACCTGCCATTATAGTAAGATGGCCAAGCAAACAGCTTCTTGCATCAGCGCTGCCTTTCAAATATTCTCAGCTGGGGGCTGATGCATCTTCTTCGGGTTTGTCTTTCAAGAGAGAAAACGAATCCATTTTTATCTTAGACAGCAAAATCTTGGTCACTGCCCAGCTTTACCGCTTGCTTGTCAGCTCAAATACCTTTGGCATGATGAGTGCTTTAGCCAGGGAGTGAGAAAAGTGCTTAGTTTTTGTGGGAAGGGTGGGCAGGTGCCTGGTTCCCTTCCTAGCTCCCTGCACAGCCCTTCCCAGTATGTGCTGGTGTGCACATCGCTCTCATCAGCTTGGCAGCGGCACAGTGGTGAGATTCCCCAAACCCTTTAGTGCATAATAGGACTGGTTCAATAATCCCATTACAGACTGTCTTCAGGATGCCAGGACTAATTGGCAGGCGCTGGGACCTTCACCCCCAGCTGGAATTTTATTGCTCATCACAATTAACCGTGATGCTGAAGTCTCTTGGCCACACATGTGTCATTAGCTCAGTCTGGAGCTGTGTCCTCGCTGGGCCCTTTTGGGCCCCCACTGCACTCTGTCCCCAGCCTCTGGCAGGGAAACTACATGGTTATTGCTGCAGCTGATTCGCCTTTACTTCATGCCATTTGCAGCTTAATAGGATTTATTTTGCGCATGTCCAGTTGGAGTGCTTGCTGCACGAAACGCTGGCTGGAAGCCACCGTGCCAGTGGTGCTGGCGAAGCTGAGGACAGCCCCAGCCTGGCGCCTTGCCATGGTGGTGGGATGGGGACGAGTGGCCTGAGCTGGCACTGCTGGTCTGAGGGGCTGTCATTAGCCTGAGCCTTTGCTAGTTTGGTCACATCTCTCTATTGCAGCTCTTGGCTCCACCAAGCTGCCCCTTCGCCACAGAGTGCTTGACGTGCTTCACTTTGAACACTGGCAGAGGCTCAGCTTGCTCCACTGCAATGGGCACATTTGTTTAAGTGTGGGTTTTGGGTTTTTTTCCTGATCTAAAGCTGTTAAATAGCAATTGTGGCTCATCCTGATGGCTTGTTTTCGGCTGCTCTGGGATGTGCCATTCCTAGGGCCCCAGAGAGAGCAGAGGGCTGAGGACAGACTCTGACAACACAGCTGGTGACAATTTTCTTTTAAGCAATTGAGACTTCAGAGACTCTGCTCCCACTGCGGCACTTTGTAGTGATGAGGAGTAAACTTTTTGCCTCTGTGTTCATGTTTCCCATCCTCATATATGACTTAGATCCCAGCACCATGGACCAAGGCTCTGAAAGCACACAAACCTCCTCCTGCAGCGCACCCTTCAGTCAGAGAGTTATTACCAGAAGATCCTGTAAATGCCAAAACTCTGCAAGTCAGAAAGTGATTAGACAAATTCTAGGAAGAAAAAAATCCATCAAGAGCTATTAAGTACTGAGACAAGCTCTGGGACCCAGATGGGTGGATGCCAGGGAAGTGTCCCTCAAGTCTGCCTGATCCTTTCCGCTCTCTCCATCACACCCACTCTTGGCAAGGACCAGTACCTGGATGCTGGGCTGAAGCAGCCCTTGGTCTGGCCCAGAAGTGCTGATCTTGGGCTCCATCTCCCCTCTCCTCTCCTCTCCTCTCCTCTCTGGATTATTGCAGGGGCTCTGTACTACGCAGGGCTCTCTTTACCATTAGCTTCTGGAGTTTTTTTTCAATCAAGAGATGATATCTGTTGGTACTGGAGCAGAAAGGCAGGAGTATCCCGAGTGCTGAAAAGAAGTGTTTTAGATGAGGCTCTGTTGTGGAGCCAGAGGAAAACAAAGGGTGGCTCTTCAGAAAAAAAAAACAACTTATTGAAAAGAGGAGCAAAGGGAGGATGGAGAGATTTGTCTTGTTCTGCACAGCTGAGGCTGGCCTGCGGGACTGACAAAGCCCAAAATCCCAGAGGATGCAGCCCAGGAGGGCTGTGCTGTCAGGCTGTACCAGCTGCACCACTGGCAGGCTGGGGCTGGGCTTCAGCTGCCACCGGAGAAACCTTGCCACAGAACAACAGCTTTTGTGTTGAACATGGCTATAGGATCAAGTATCCACCAAGCAGCAACCTAAAGTACATTTCGGTCCTCTCTTCATTGCTTTTTAGGATGGATAAAACCCTGTTTTAGTCTGTTACTGCCAGCTATAGCTGTTAGTCAAAACAAAACCCTCCCCTGAACTCATTCTTTCTGGCTCCAGGTCACGCTCTTGGTTTCGAGCCCACCACCCTGCCCCACCGGCATCTCGCAGTGCAGCCAGATGCTGTGCCCAAACCCACGCCTGGGAGCGAGCCGTGGCCCCGCTAGAGTCAGTGGGCCTGACCCCACTTTGGTACCCCTCTCCTATAGCTCTCCCCTGCCTGCGCCCAACCCAAGGCTGCCCACCAGCACACACACCTGTATTACTTTATTTCCAAGTAACCGAGCCAGCCTCGCTTTCCCACTCCTGTGTCCGTCACCTTTTGGAGGATGAGATCCCAGTTGTGCGGATGCCTGTACGGTCCATCGCCTCCTCCCTGCCCAGCTGGGAGATGCTGCTGGCTTTGAGCTGCCTGCCCTTGCCTGCCTCCTGGGAGGGGACCTGGGGATGGGGAGAGGTGAGTGCTCGGCTCCTGCCCCCTCGGTTGCTTTGAGGCTTTGATTCCAGCGTAGAACTGCGCATTGGGGCAGTATTTCATGCTTGCTGGTGTCGGCTGATAAGCCTTTGATTTTCACTTCTGGGAATAATAGTGCGGTAATGAATAATATTCACAAGAGTAACTGTAATAGTCATAAAAGTGCAAATAGAAGAAAACTGTAAATCAGTCACCCCCTTGTAATGTGCTTACTTCATCTGAATCACCCTCCCTGGGTAGATTATCAATTTTATTTGGCTTTTCCGTCCTAAACTTTTATTAAGTGGGGTGCCTCATGCGTAAAGATACTGAGCACAAGCCATATGTTCCAGGGATTTATCTGTTTATTTTGCCTGTCTTCCCTCTCTCTCCC